>JANHAO010015703.1:0-14731 GCA_026873985.1 Saraca asoca | reverse complement strand
ATTATCATATTTATTTATATTATGCAGATATAACAAAAATATAATAATTGAATTGCCATTAAAACGTAATACAATGTATGCAAAAGTAATCATCCCATGATTGGCTTCTAGGGCATACACCAACATATAAGATACTGGAGAGCTCTTTCATCCCCTTTCACCTAGAGCTTTCAAGGCACTTCTTTAATCCTTTGAGGATGATTCGATTGGTAAGCTCTACATGTCCATTTGTTTAGGGGTGTTCTATGAAGGCATATTTTTCATAATATAGAGGTTTTTGCAAAAGGTGGTGAATGCCATGTTGGTGAACTATGTTCCATTATTAGAGACTAGGGTGTGTAGTGTACCAAACTATAATGATAGACTTCCAAACAAATGTCTTCATGTTCTTAGTAGTGATGGTCACTAATGGTTTGGCTTCCACCCATTTGGAGAAAAAGTTATTGGCGATAGCAAGAATATTATTTTAGCTATAGGTAAAGGGGAGTGGCTCTAGGAAGTCAATCCCCCAAATGGCAAATGGTCCTGCGAATGTAATAAGATGGAGTTTGAAGGGTAGCTACTGGCTACCTTTTGAGAACAATTGGCACTTTGGGCATTTTTGGACACACTTCATGGCATCCTTTTTAGTGCTAGATCAGAAATATCCATTGAGGATTGTCGTTCTTACTAAAGTCAAAGCTACAATATGGTTGCCACAAATCCTTTCATGGAATTCCCACAAGACATAATCTGCTTCTTCATCATGGAGGCATCTCAGCACCAATAAAGAAAAAGATCATCAATATAGCTAATCCCCCTTGATATGGTATTGGAAGGATTGGTGAATGACTCGACGGCCTCAACTTTTCCTTTAAGGAGTTATCTATCTTTTAGGAATGCAATGATCACTCCAATCCAATCAGGCAATCAAGTAATGCATATGACTTCTTATTCTCCTTCCATGCTTGATTTAATAAGTGTTTCTTATAGAACATATCTCTTATTTATTGCTGCACAAGCATAGGCTAGTTTAGACAATGTGTCCACTCAATCAATTTTAATTCTAGGGCCAAGGATTAGCCCATGTTCTTCAAATTGTTGAGTAAAGCCCTTGCTTTCATGCTATATTGTGCCAGTCTTGGGTCTTTCATCTCGTATGTCTTGGAAATTTGCCCTACTATGAGCTAGGAGTCCCTATGCACTTTGATTCTTTTTACCCCCACTTATTCAACATGCTTTAAGCCAAAAATTAGAGAGTTATACTTAGACTCATTATTAGTTGCTTTAAATTCAAATTTCAGAGAGTACTCCTGGGAAACTTTGTCTCATCCTTCCAAGATAATTCTTGCCCTATTTTCATTACTATTAGATGATCTATCAATGAACAACATCCAAACAAAAGGTTTACCACTAGTTGGGCTCGCAAGATTTGGATAAATTATTTCTACAACAAAATCGACAAGCACCTTAGATTTCACTAGCTTCTAAGGTTCATATTTAACCCTGTACTCACTTAACTAGATGGAATAGCTAACTAGGCATCTGGTGAGGTCAGGTTTCTCAATGACTTTGTCCAAAGGCTGGTCAATTTGGATGACTTACGCTGACTTTGGAAATAAGGCTTCAATCTTTTAGAGGAAAATAGGAGGGCTTATGCTAACTTTTTAATCTTTTGATACCTCATTTTGTCCTTATGACTATACTCATGAAAAAAAATTGGTTGTTGTTCGCCTTTTTCTTCTCAAGTTTGCACTAAATTAACAGTCTCATGGTTGGTAGTCAAGTATTGGTAAAGTGGTTCTCTAAGAATCGGTCAAGTGAGTATTGGTGGGTTGTCTAGGTGTGCATTCAGATCCATGAGTGCCTTTTTACACCTATTAGTTTATACAAAGTTCTTGACATCTTTCAAAATTATGAAGAATGGAAGGCATCAATCACCTAACCTTGAAATGAATCTAATGAGTAAGGTGACCTTCCTATTAAGTCATTAGACCTCCTTGACATCTCTTGGGCTTTTCATTTAAAGGATCACCCTGCACTTGGTGGGATTTGCCTTATGCCTCACTAGATATGAACCCTAAGAATTTTCTCATGGAAACTCTGAATACGTATTTGTTTGGATTTATTCTCATGGCATTCTTCATTAAAGTGGCGAATGTTTCCTATAAATATTTCAAATCAGAGTTAGGTTTGTTAGATTTGACATTCATATTATCTACTTACACTTCCAAGTTCCTCTCAATTTAGGTAGTGAATACCTTGTTCATCATCCTTTTGTATATTGCTTCTGCATTCTTCAAATCAAAAGGCATAAGTATGTAGTAGTAGGTGCCTTTTTTTCAGATAAAGACAATCTTCTCCACGTCCTACTCATCCATTAAGATCTTATTATAGCCCTAGAAGGCACTTAAGAAGCTAAGTAGTTTGTAACCTGAAGCTCGATTGACTGGTTGATCTATGGATGGAAGAGGGAAGGAATCCTTGAGGCATGTTCTGTTAAGATCAATGAAGTCTATACATATCTTCCTCGAACCATTCATCTTCTTCACTAAACAACATTGTGGTGTGGCACACGTTTTTGATAAAATGTGTTGAAAGCAATTTTATGGTCTCCTTCTTAATTGATGATTAGTATCCGAATCCAAAATGCTGTTTTTTCTAATGAACCAACTTTACTTTTGGGTTGATCATCATTTTCTAGCATGCTCTCCACCTATCCATTCTTAGCATGTCAACTGTCATTCAAGTAAAGACTTTAATGTTCTCCTTTACCAATCTAGCCAGGGTTTCTTTCATTTTGGGAGGCAACTTTGATTTGAAACCAATTATTTACTAGTCATCAGGATTGAAAATATGTACTTCCTTTAACTCCTTCTCTAACTAAGGGTTTAACTCTTTCAACCCTTCATCCTTCGGGTCTAGGTTTTCTGTGGCGATAACCTTCTTGCATTCTAGCACCTTGGTTTGGGCTTTTTGGCATTTGTCACCGTTTGATAGAGCTTCGGTCCTTAGGCTATTAAGCAACAATGGTGAGCCATTTCCTAATCTTCCTAAACCTGGCCAACTCCATTCTTAGTAGGGAACTTCATTAGTAAGTGCAAGATCAACATTTTCGCCTTCGCTTTATTTAGATCGATTCACCCCATGATAGCATTATATGTAGAGTTTCCTCCTTTTACCACTAAGAAGTCAATGTTAATGTCTCTACAATGGTCTTCTTTGCCAATTGTTATTCTCAAGGTGACATTTTCTTCTACTTCTACCACTTTCCCAGAAAAATTGACTAGAGTTCCCAAGTATGGGGTGAGTTATTGGTAGGGGATCCCAAAGGTTCTAAATGCATGTTTGTAGAGAATTTCAAAAAAATTACCTCTATCTATCAAATTATTTTTATAGTCCAATTGTGGATCATGGCGGTCATAATTAGCAAGTTATCCTGATCTCTATTGGCATCTCTGTAAGCCTCACCCAAGAAGAAAATTACAATGGAGGGCTCGTGGTCTTCTGAGCAGACCTCTTTGTTGTTATTCATTACTTCTCACACAGATTTATTCCAAGCATTCATTATACTTCCCTCTCCTTCCAATCCATTGGCAATCACTTTGATTATGCCTATTGAAGTTAGGTGCTACTCTTGGTTACTAGGTGGCCCTTAATCTGTGCTCTCCTCTATTTTGTTATCTAGAGTTTCCTTTTTGTTATAATTTTTGTGATCATTTCACTCAACTCCTTTGCCTATGCCTTGGTCACGATCACCTTGGTAGAGATAGGTGTCCAATTTTCCCTGCTTGATTAAATCTTTAATCTTATGTTTCAATGCAATGCACTCTTTTGTTTCTTGGCCATAATATCTATCAAAATGGCAATACTTAGACATAGCCATTGGGCTACAATGCTCCCCCCTTTTAGGCCACTAAACCAATCTTACCACCATATTGTCTTTAATTAACCTCACCCTTGGGGCATTCATAGATAAATAGTTGTTGAATTGTGCTCTAACTAGTAAGCCTTTTTTTAGAAGTGATATCTTGTCATCTTTTTAAGGTTTTGGCCATGGTGGCAACAGCTTGTTCTAGATATACAACTTGCTTCATTTGGTGAGCTACACCTCTTTTGCATTTATGAACTTTGCTGATTGTCATCACCAAATGGGCAATCAACGTAGGAGCTAGAGAGGTAGACCACCTTAAAGCTACTTTTTTCAAAATTGAGGAGAATGCCCTGCACATTATGGTGTCTAGGTAGTAATTGTGAAGCCTTGAAGACCTCTAGATGATCTTGGGGTCAGAAGTTTTGTCATACTGCTCTATGTGAGCAAGGGCCTTAAAACTTGGTAATAGAGGGGTAAGCATAATGTTTGTTGTAAAAGGGTAGATTTTTTGGGTGGGTGAAAGCAGCAATGGTGGTGGTGGGGTTTGTTGATGATAAAAACTATGGTAAGGGTCATATTGGTATTCATGGTAGTGAAACTCTCCTCTTCTAGGACTGGCATTTTTGCTATCAAGTTGCTCTGAGTTGTACTCCTTATGGTTAGGGTGCTATTGGCCATTTTGGCCTTAACCTTCTTCACCACCATTCACTTGCTATCAAAGGTGAAGAACTTCCTATCTCAAATTTCTGATTTCATCGATGAGTGCTTAATGTTGGAGTTCATTCTCAAAATAGACTCATTCTCTCCATTTTGGACATTACAGTGCTCTTGTTTTTGGTTATATTCGCTATGGTGGGGTGGTGGTAGAGGGAAAGTTCCCCTTGGTTAGTTGCGATAAGAGGAAGTGATGCGGTTGACATCATCAATCAGAAAATCTATCAAAAATAAACATCAAAATTCAAATTATCAAATATTTAGAAAAAATGTTAACAATTGACCAGAAATTTATTTTTGATAGAAAAATCTGTCAAAAATCTATTAGAAATTTGATGCAAAATTTAAAATTTTACTTGCTATTTTCTATGAAATTTAATGTACAATAAATTTTATAATGAAAAAATCCATTAAAAATTTGAAAAACACTTAACATCAAACAATGTTCATTCTTTCTCCATTTTCCTCTTCTTCTTTCCTTCACCATCGCACTGGAGCTCTTCTTTCCTTCCCAAGCACGATTCTTGCATTTTGAAGGTAAAATTTACAATTCTGAATTGATTACAACTTTTTGTAATGCTTTGTTTTACCCTTTTACTTATTATTTTTGTTGATTTGTTCCATTTTTCATATTATAATTGTTTTTTCAATAATTAATGTATGTAGTTTAGAATGTAAGTTTTAATAGGAGTTACTTTGACATTTCTCTTTCTTGCATAGAGAGGTTACTATATATTTTTCATTATTTATTTGGTAATTATTGAAGCAATTAATTGTTTTACTAGAATAATAAGTAAAATTAGATTTATGAATTATATTTTGATTTATGATTAAATAGTTATCTTTTGAAATTAATTGAGTAGAATTAGCTAGTTAGAGGATACACTTGATAGTGTTAGTTGGTGAAAAGTTGTGCTGTTGATATAAGAATTATTAACTAGTTAGACATTTAGATTATATTTTAAATGTCTTTATTTAATTTAATATCATTTTATTTGGTACAAGAATTAAAAATAAAAATAAAAAATTCTGAAAAAGTATAGTTTTTCAAATAGATTTTCACCAAAAATTTACAAAAAAAAATCCAATTTTTTTATTCTGACAAATTTTTGTCAGATTTTTCATTTTTTTTAAACTTATTTTTCTTTAAATCCATAAAAAAATTTGTCAGAAAATATTTTCAATTGAAAAATTTGTAAAAAATCATTTTCTAACAATGATGTTTCCGATCTTTTAAATTTGTCAGAAATTTTAATTTTTTATAAATTTTTTACTTTCCAATAAAAGAATTTATCAAAAATAATGATTTTATTTGTAATGCTAATATAAATAAATTCTTTTTGTATAGAACTGCTTTCTTGGTAATAAATCAGAATTGGTTACTCGTTTTTGGCTTTGATATAGTTCCACAAAGATCGAGAATATCAGTTAGACAAATTGATTAGCTTCAAATATACTCTGTATCCTATATAATATATAATATATTGTGTTTGCCCAATGAAACACAATCAGCATGAACTAATATGGCAGTGTTGATGAACTTTACAATTTTGCATCCGTAGGACAAGTTAACTTCTATTTAAGAGGGGTGGATTGAGTAATTTTAAAATTTTCACTAATTTTAAAATTCTCTTTACAAAGCTCATGATTTTAGAAAGTCATGGAATGATTTTAATTCAAAAAGTCAAGTAAATTTTTATAAAGATATTTGTACACAAAAAAATAGCAATTAAAATACTTGTGCAAAGCAACTTATTCAACTTTGTATAGGCAGCACGACAAGAAACACATGCATAAATAAATATCACTCTTTCAAGGATCTAAATATCTAAGAAACAAGATAAATATTGAAGAACAATATATTCAACAAATTTCATCTACAAAAACAGAGTATGTGTATTTTTCAATTGTTTAACATCATGGAATCTAAAGACCAACACTTTTAACAATATCAATCAAATAGTTTAAAGTTTGCAACCTGTTATGGATATTTTTGGAACCATACAAATGGGCTGGTAAAAGCCCAATGGACAAGCTAGCTGATAAGGGCCTAGCTGATCCAGGATTGAGGTCGCTAGTGCAAGTCATTAGGTTGCCAAATGTGAACTCAGATCGCTGGTCAACAAGGGTCAAAGTAACCTAATGTGTAACTTCAGGTCATTGAGGATGAGATCCATCCCGTAGATCAAAGCACGCTTTCCTAGCCATCATCCAGAAGCTCACTATGATTCAATCTGAGGAAAAGTCAATATTGCCTATCTGTTATTATTTGTTATGAAAGTGCAATCAATTTCATTCAAATTGTAATGTCCTAGCCACTATATATAGAGGTTGAAATCATTGTATAGAAGATAGACAATCAACAGATACTATAACCTGGCCAAAAGTACACTGAAATGAATAGCCATGGACGTAGGCATTAATTTAGGCAGAACCACATTAAAAACTTTCTAGTGTCTTCTTGTCCTTCTCTCTCTCTTTTCTTGTTAACTTGCATAGAGATTTGTAGTTTGGGCTTTGGACTTTGGTTGACTAGATTTGCATGTTAACATAACCCAAATTGGTCAATATCAATGAAAGCAAGATAATCATATACAATATCAATTGTTAGAATATAAAAAGAGTAGGGAAAGAGAAATCAAACTTAAGATTTATAATAGTTCCCCCTTGAAGAACCACTCTAAACTATGCATCCATTCTTCAAAATTTATAAATTTGGCATACTTCTCCACTATCTCTTCAAGTTTCAACTAGTACTTAAAGAAGTGTTACAATCTATTTGCTCCTCCTTAAGCAAATCACTCTCTACAAGGGATACCTCACTCTCTCAGAATTTCTAAGGATACCTCAACCTTATAGTGTTTTTCAAAGGGATACCTCACACTTTTTAACAAATTAAAAGGGATTCCTCACCCTTTATCACTCACAAGGAGATTTAGATGATGAGCAACTCAGAAAAACTCTCTTAGAGTAGATGAAATAAATGAAGCATCTAGAATAGAATAATTTCATAATGAAGAGCTCAAATCTTGATTTTGATGAAAGAAAGAGTAATAGATAATAAATAATGAAGCTCAAGCTTTCTATATGTTGTATTTGATGATTTTTAACTTATATAAGAAGCTCATAATGTTTTACAACTATTTGGGACACTTTTGGATGAAAACTAGTTGTTATTTTCAAAATTTAACCTAAATGAGTTGACTTGTGAATCAACTTCTTTAGATAGGATTTCAAACTTGACTTAAAGAGGTCATTTATTCTTCATTTCAAGCCCATTTTAAGCATAAGACCTATGCATGGGAAGCTATTTAAGTCTAATTTCAAATGGTACTATTTTTATGCTCATATCTTATTGAAATTTTGAGATATTGTAAAAATAATGAGCAAATGTTAGTGATAACTATCTAAACTGGCCAGAAATATTACAAAACCATTAAAGCTAGCAACAAGGATGAGTCCAGGTCATGTCCATAGGGACTAATAATCTATTTTATATATGTTACAATATGGAATGGTGGGTGGACTACCTAATTATAAATAAAAATTGAATCAAACAGGTTACATGCAAAGCAAAACAAAATCAGTAATAAAGTGAATTTAGATGTAGGATGACTCAATCTAAGGGATTTTTGCAACTAATTCATTGACTGATCATCAACTCTATTGTTTCATTCTCATTTTGACTGCCTAGCCAAGATGTTAATGAAGCCTAGCATGTAATTAATCCTTTCTAGTTTCCCTTTAAACTAGCCAATCAAGCCTAGCATGTGGTTGACTCTTTTTGGTAAAATAGTTGAAGCCTAGCATTTTAACCAATTTATCAATAGCTTTATGTTCTAAGAAGACTAGGTCTAATTGATTGAATTACCCCAGCAACAATCCAATTAACTACCTTTAATTTTTTAGGAAGATTAACTCAACCCAGTAGCAAATTAATCCCATATTGAGATGAGAATTTAGTTACACTTTAATGGCCAAAAAAAAATGCAAGGAATAAGGGAAAGAGCAAACCTAATTACAAATGGAATCTTGTCCTAGTAGAGCTCCTTTCTTCTAAAAGTTAGAGACAATATAGAAAGAGTGTAGGCAAAGAAGAGAGGCTCAACTAACTATTTATAGGCTTAGTGCATTGCTTCTTAGTTAGGCTGTGGTTTCAGGTTAAAAGAAGGCCTATTTAGATGTGATAATCTACAGATGAAATGTTGGTCTATCACTTAACTTTCCAATAGCCTTCACCATGCATTAAAACTTGGTCTCTAGCTCAAGTTATGGGCTAAACACCAAGACAATTTTTTAGAATAGTCAAACTCATAATAGGTTTAAATACTTAAGTTCACAACCATATAATTAAATAAAAATAGTTTAGTTTGCCCTCAAGCACTTCAGGAATGTTGTTGGAGGTGGATCGTAACTACCCTATGGGTTTGAGTTTGAGCCAAAATGATTTTTAGAACTCCATTTATGATGAAAACACTTGGATGGGTTCTAGGTCGTAGCATTGCACTTTGCTCTAGCTTGTGGGATTTGTTTGACCTATAAAATAGTTGAACTAGGCTAGGGACTTATCTTGTTTTTAAATATTTCTCTTAACTTTCAAAAGAGACAAGAATCACCTAAAATCGATGTCTAGAACTCTAGATATGCCCAAAAACCTGAAACATTGTAAATTTATAGAATAAATTCAATTAAGCACAAAAACATAGCAAACCACAAAACCAATCCCAAGTGTCCAATTAAGCACATAAACATAACAAAAGACCAAGTATAAAGGGATATAAATTATGTTTAAATTGTGTTCATCAAATTCCCCCATACTTAGCTCTTGCACATCCTCGGGCAAGACCCCAAAACAAAACTACACTAGACTTAAAATAAAGACTCAAACTTTAAAATTTTTCAACAATGATGCAAATGCAAAACCCAAAGCAAGGAAGCAACCAAAATTTTTAGGGGACATAGCATTTCATTAAGCATATTCTTGACCACTCAAAACTCAAATTCAACTAGCAAAATAATTTCATTCACAAGGCAAGTAGATCACTTTGCTAGACCTTACAAGGTAAGCATTCCATATAACTATCTTTATGTTTAAAATTTGAAAGTGTTTCATTCAATTTCATTCCATGAAAATGCACTGTCATAAGCTTGCATATCATCAAGTCTCCACTACTCAAATCACTTGCATAGCATAAATTAAAAGGACTTCACAAAGGATGTAATATGGCCAAGGGAAAAAGGGGGGAAGGAATGATATGGATATGGAAATGCAAAACCAAAGGGATTAATAGAGCTTTGTGGCATAGATCCAAACAAGCAAATGAGCAATTTAAAATCAGAATGTACATCACAACTTCCACATTTTTCACTTCTCTTTTTCTCTTTCCTTTTCTTGACTTTTTAACTTTTCTCTTTTTTCTTCACTTTATTTATTTTGAGCCCTCTTTTTTTTTCCATTTTCTTGCAAATACATTTTTTAGTTCTTTTTCTTGACTTCCATTGAGCTTTTTTTTTCTTCATTTATTTTTTATCCTTTTCTTTTCTTAACCATTGAAATGAATCATAATTGTCTTTTCACCAAACAATTAGCACACCTCCAAACCTATTCAAGAACCCATTCCACTAATGAATCAAATACTCTACTAAACCCTAAGGTTCAGAAAAGGTATATATATTCAAAACTTGGCTTTGTAATTGGCTCCGTAATAAGAAAAAGGCCAATTAAGCTTAAAGGGGCTCAACAATAGTACATTGCAAGGTAAGCTAAAAAGAGCAAAAGTGGCTCAATCAAAGAATGCATTAATCATATTTATGCATGCATGTGCCAATGTACCCTCAAAAAGAATCAAAGCAAGTTCTAGAGTAACAATTTCATGAAAGAAAATCACACACAAGAAAGAAGAGGAACTTAATAAAAATTGTTCACGAATGGCTCAAAATCTCATAGGTTATGTGTCTACCAAAATCAATACACAAATATTTTAAATTCCATCACAATGCTAATCAAATTCAAGAATCAAGAATCAAGACAATTTATTCAATCATACTATGAAATCATCAAAATCAATTGCAACCTACTCAAGGCCTAAACAAACTCATCATTAATGAAAAATAAAATCTAAAAGAACAAAAACATAATTTTTATCTTTTTTTCAAAAATTCTTTTTACTAGAACTTGTTTTCCACTTAAGCAAAACAAAGACAAAAATGCACAACAAAACAATTCTAAAATCTTTCCCCCACACTTACATTGTCCTCAATGTTAGCACAAAATCAACAACAACTCATAAATATATAAAATAAAAGAGGTAGGAAAAGAAAGTAAACACTTCGGTTCCTCCTAAGAAGCACATTTATTTAACATCATTGGCTTGATGGTCCCTTGGTTCTTTCCTTGACTAACATTATCAACATAAACCGACTCTCCTTGCTCCACTTCCTTTCTTTCATGCTATTGTAAGCTCCCAAAGCATGGCTTAAGCCTATGCCCATTGACCTTGAGCACCTTGTCAACTACTAAACTCTTAATCTTAACTACACCATAAGGAAACACATTATTAATGACAAATGGTCTAATCCAATAGGAACACAACATACTAGGTCTCGATTGGAGTCTTGAATTACAAAGTAAAACTTTGCACCCAACTAGGAATTGTGTCCTAGCAATCTTCCTATCATGAAATGTCTTGGTCTTTTCTTTGTAAATGCATGAATTTTGATAAGACTCAAGCTAAATCTCCTCTAATTCTTACAATTTTAGCTTCTTTGGCTCACCAGCTTCATCCATCCCTATATTGCAACTCTTCATAGCCTAAAATCTCTATGTTGTATCTCTACAGGGAGGTGACATGCCTTGTCAAAAACTAACTTGTAAGGAGACATCCCAATAGGTGTCATTATGCTGTTCTATAGCCCCACAATCCATTAGCCAATCTCAGGCTCCAATCCTTTCAACATGGCTTTACTATTTTTTTCTAAGATGGACTTGATTTCTTTGTAGGATATTTCAGCTTGTCCATTTGTCTAAGGATGATAAGGGGTAGATGTCTTCTAGAAGACTCCATATTTCCCCAACAATGCATTAATTGTTTTATTGCAAAAATGGGTCCCTTGGTCACTCACTAAACCCTTGAGAATGTCAAACAGACTGAAAATGTAAGACTTGACAAAATCTACAACAACCTTAGAATTATTAGTCCTAGCAGTTTTGCTTCCACCCACTTTGAAACATAATCCATAGCAAATAAAATATAAAGGAAGCCACAATATGAAGGGAATGGTCCCATACAATCAATGCCCCACACATAAAAAATCTCACACAACAATAGAGGTTTGCAACATTTCATTTCTAAAGGTCAAGCAGCCCATTCCTTGACATTGGTCAAAACACTTGTAAAACTCATATGTATCATGAAACAAAGTAGGCCAATAGAAACGACAATCTAAAACTTATCTAGCTATTCTTTGGGGTCCAAAATGTCTACCACAAGCATAAACATGACAAAAGGAAAGAATATACTGAAACTCAAGATCAGGCACACATCTCCTAATAATCTGATCAGCATAATATTTCTATAAGTAAGGATTATCTTAAACAAAATGCTTAGCATCAATTTTTAGCTTCTTTTTCTTAGCTTCACTGAAATTAGTAGGTAAAGTCCTAGTAATTAGATAATTCACTAAATCAACATACCAAGGAACATTACCTTACAACTTTAAAAGCTACTTATCAAATAAAGAATCATAGAAAAGCAAATGGATCTTCCTCTTTTATCAGCTTGCTCAAATGATCTGCTATGAGGTTCTTAGCTCCTTTCTTGCCCTTATTCTAAAGATTAAACTCCTGTGGCAAGAGGATCCATTTGATCAATCTTAGCTTTGCATCTTTGTTGGAAAGCAAATACTTTAAAGTTGCATGGTCAGAAAACACAACAACTTTAGATTCAAGCAAATAAGAGAAATTTTTTTTTAATGCAAACACTATAGCTAAAAGCTCTTTTTCTATTGTGAAATAGTTGCATTGGGCTAAATTAAGAGTTCTTAAAGCATAATGAATCACATGAGCTTGCTTACTAACTCGCTCCCAAAGCATAACTGCTTACATCACACATGATATCAAAAAGTAACTCCTAATTGGGAGACTAACTAATGGGTGTAGATGTTAATGCAATCTTTAATTATCAAAAGCCTCCTCACATGCATGGCTAAAATAAAATAAAACCTATTTTGTAGCAACTTGAAAAAAGTTAAGCCTATCTTGGACAAATCTTTGATAAATCTTCTATAAAAACTTGCATGGCCAAGAAACGGGCGCACTTCCTGCACACTTGTAGGAGAGAATAAGCTCAAAATCAAATTAACTTTTGCTTTGTCAAACTCAATGCCTCTACTTGAAACCATATATCCTAAAACTATCCCATGCTTAACCATATAATGAATTTTTTTAAAATTTGAAACAAGGTGTCTTTATGCAATAGCTAAGCATATGGGTCAAGTTCTCTAAGCATGCATCAAATGAATCACCATCCATAGAAAAATCATCCATGAAGACCTTTATGAAATGCTCTAAAAAAATTGAAAAAAATGTTTACTATGCATATTTGAAAGGTGGTAGGTGCATTGCAAAGGCCAAAGCATCTTCCGATAGTCAAATGTTCCAAAAAGGCAAGTAAAGGTGGCCTTCTCTTGGTCTTCTAGTACATTGGCAATATGAAAGTATCCTATATACCTATCCAAGAAGCAATAATGGGATTTTCTAATGAATCACTCAAGCATCTTATCAATAAAGGTTAGAGGGTAGCAATTGTTTCTGGTAGAAGCATTTTGCTTGTGGTAGTCAATACAAACACACTAATCATTCTGAACTCTAGTTAGGACAAGCTCATCATCTTGATTTTCCACCATTATAATCCCTACTTTCTTTGGCAGTACTTGAATAGGGCTGACCCATTTGCTATCTAAAATTAGGTAGATGATTCTAGTAGCTAAACTACTATGAATTTATAGCCATGTTAGATATCAGCATCCTTGAAGCATTAGGGGTCTTATCTACCAGTGCTCCTTCACTTGCTACATCAATCATACTTTCATCCATAGGAAGGAGGCCTTCATAGAAATACTAATTAAAGAGTTGATCACTGATTTGGTGATAGGGGTAGCTTCCACACAGCCTTTTAAATATTTCCCAGTATTCATACAAAGTCTCTCTTCCAAGTTGTTTGATGCTGCAAATTTCCTTCTTGATCTTGGTAGCTTTGAACGCAGGGAAGTATCTCTGAAGGAATAGTTTGGCCATCTCATGCCATGTGTTGATGGAACTACGAGGAAGGTAGTATAGCTAATCCTTAGTTGATTCAGCCAGAGAGAAAGAAAAGGCTCTCAACTTGATATGCTCCTTTGAGATTCCTTGGGGCTTCATTGTTAAGCAGATTGCATGGAACTCCTTCAAAGCTTATGATGATTTTCCCTAACCAGTCCATGGAATGTAGGCAATAGATGGATCAAACTAGATTTCAATTCAAATGTAACCTCAATTTCAGGGTAGTTGATGCATAATGGTTATGGATTAAGGTTAGAGGTAGCCAACTCCTTCAAAGTTATTTGATGAAATGCCATGTTCTCCATGCTTGAATTGGGAGAGGAACTTGCATAAAATAAGTCTCCTACATTACCAGATCTTGGAGAGTGATTGTCCCAGTAAATGATTAAAAGGCAAAATATAAACGGATCTTGCCCTTTTCTCATTAGAGAATTTATATACACCTTTATCTAATATTAACTTTTCTTTTAATGAGATAAGTAGCAAATTGACAATCAATAAATGTGAAGATAGTCAAAGATTACAATTTAATAGTAAGATATAATTGAAGAAAGGGAAGTTGAAGATACAAATTTTTAAAGTGATTTTACTTGAATTGAAACCGTAATTCAAGTCTACTCCACTTGATCTTTCTCAACTGAATGACCTCTTCAACTAAAAAATAAAACTATTAGGATTTACTAGGTTCCTAAAATGCCAGTTTACAATAAACACAAGAAATTACACAGGCTTCTTGCTAACTTAGAAGAATTAGGATTAGCTCTTCTAAACCTATACAGATTTCTAAATCCCTAGAAATCTCAAATAAAAAGAAATAGAATAAGAAGGATTGAAGAATACAATAC
>JANHAO010015702.1:0-14775 GCA_026873985.1 Saraca asoca | reverse complement strand
TATCTAAATGCACAGAATGTATAGTCTAGGATGCACTAGAACTCAATCAAATTGGTCTAGGGCACCCATCCAGACTAACACTTACCTATTTGGCCATGAGATTGGCCTGAGCACGAGATCGCTCATTTCAATTTCACAGCTCTCATGCAAACTCTATTATTTCACAGTTCTCATGCAAACTTTATTATTTCGTAGCTCTCATGCGAACTCTATTATTTCATAGCTCTTATGCGAACTCACTTACTTAGCCATGAGATCGGCTCAAGCACGAGATCGCTCACTCTTTAATTTCATAGCTCTCATGCAAACTCTATTATTTCACAGCTTTCATGCGAACTCACTTACTTGGCCACGAGATTGCTCATTTTTTAATTTCACAATTCTCATGCAAACTTATCTGTTTGGCCACGAGATTGGCTCGTAGCTCTCATGCGAACTCTATTATTTCGCAGCTCTCATGCAAACTCACTTACTTGGCCATAAGATCGGCCCGAGCATGAGATTGCTCACTCTATCATTTCACAACTATCATGCGAACTTATCTACTTGGCCACGAGATCGGCCTGAGTATAAGATTACTCTAATTTACTCACACGATTTTCTGATTATGTGCAGGTCGCACAGATTGTTTAAACAATGCTTATGTGAGAAACAAGAATGACAAACAGAAATCACAAAAGGAAACTTTATTCATTAAAAGACCTCAATGAGGCAGAATTACATCAGAAAGCCCTGGATATAAGCTAATCAGAATACAAAGGGAAAAACCTATAACTAAGAAGAAGAACCGGCCACAAAGGGCCTTAGCCTAGCTGATTAGAGTCTGTGAGCCATCAAGGACTTCAACTTTCTTCTTCCAATGCACTTCTAGTGGCAGCACCACAACTCCTTATTTTCTCTGACCTTCAGCTCACCTTCGAATTCATGAAAGAAGAAATCAAGAAGCGCCAAGAACTTGCCCGGTCGAACAATTGCCTCACGGTAGTGCCGAGAGGATGTAGTCTGAGATCCATATGAGATCCCTCTATGTTATCGAAGAAGCTGAATCTTCTGAGTTCTTTATGCAGGAGATCATACATGCCTTGGTGGAGGGCCAGAATGTTGGAAACAATTGTGGTTTATCCGGAATCTTCATGATCAACTTAGTACAGAGGTAGAAGAGATTCCCCCTTCCTTATATAGAGCCAAGGCTGGCTCCATTGAAGAATCCAGATCTATCCCCTCAACTGCCATCATTTATTGCCTCGAAAAAGGCTAAAGTTGACTCACCACTAATCAACCAACACGTGCCATGATGAGCATGGCCTAGAGCAAATGAAACAACAGTCTTGAAGGAAGACTTTGACTGAACGAAAACTGAAGAGTCTTAACTCCCAGTCCATAAAACGAGCTGAGAGTTGGGGGACTTATGTTATATGTGAAATTTGGTTCATCCCAATTGGACTCGTAAGCGGCCCGAGAGCGACAAAGGACCAGCTTGAAGAATGCTTAGATCACTACACTTTCAATTCGCATCACATAGCGACTTCTCCAGCTTAAGCTTGAGTATGACAGAGCGAGCTTGACCTCGACTCCCCCATCCCGAGGATGGGTATGTTCCCCGATTGAACAATCTGGCTAATGAAGTATGACTAGTGACCTGTGAGCTCATTAGATCGAAGACCCGTTCACACCTCGCCCAGCAGACATGCTGGGCCCACTTACTGAAGATAATCTGCAGTAGTCGAATGATAAGATTTTTGTCTATTCATTTTGTCTTGTATAATAAATATTGATATAATAGATTTATTGCATAAGAAATTACTATTGTAACCTCTTCTCCTCTATAAATATGAGGAAGGATCCTCTTGCAAAAAAAAAAAAATCGAGAGAACATCTTTCAAATAGGCAGAAACTCTGCCAAAATAGAGAGAGAGCTAGAATATGCTGAAACTATGAGAGAAAGAAACATTGTATGCTGAGATCTTTATATAAATATTTCAATAACAATATATTACTGTGGATGTAGGGTCCGGTTATACCCGGATTTGGCCGAACCACGTTAAAAATCTTGTGTCTCCTTGCTGCTCTTCCCTTCTTCCTTGTGTGTTTTATTGATTTGTTATGTTTGAACCAGTTGACGGTCAGAGATCCCGAAAGAATCCCCCCGTTGGCCGGAGTTTGGCTTGATACCAAAATCCGACGTCAACAATCTCTAATTCTCTCTTAAAACTTAGAATTCTATATATGAATAATTGTAACAAGGATTTTATGCAATTGTAAATAAGAGAAAACTCCCTTTATATTGTGATTTTTTCTATCTATCTCTCTATTATTTTTATTTTACTTTTACAAGAACTCTCAACTTCTTTAGAAAATTAAGGGAATCTATATCTGTGTTTTCATGATATGCTCAACCATTTCAATTCAATAAACAATAATAAAAAAAATTGCATTTGCAAATAAAAAAAATCAAACATAGTCATATTTGAACTTTTATGCTATGCTTGAGATCAATTTTTCTAGAATTCAATTCATTTCTATCATGACCCTCCCAGGGGATCCGTGACCGGCATAAAAGGTCACCTGTAGAAAACCTTCTACAAGCCTAACTATGTATATTCACTCATAAATATACATCTATTTATGCCTAAAATTCAACAGAATTTCCCCTATAATCTAGACACCCAGGGTCAAGATCTTAATACACAACAAGGGCCACATGCCCACCAAAACCTGTATAATAAATAAATAGACACATAGTGGCCCAGACTAGACAACCACAACCTATTGGGCATCCAAAACTTAATCACAAAATAATAATACAAGAAATATTTCTATCTATAGCCAAATCATAATACCAATTTGTACAATGCATCTATAGACAATAACATGACTATATACGCAACAACAAATTAAATACATGGTGACCCAAACTGAATATTTATTCTACTAATTACTGTTTATATATATACATTGACTATTTTATGTCTTCTATTTCTTTTTAACTGAGTGAGCGAATAGTCCCGCCAAAGACTAAAAAACTTGAAACTAAATATTTTTTTCAAACATAATTCCCATCAATCAAAACGTTCATAAAAACTCTTTCACAAATTATCCTTATGAGAGGAAAACATATATTTCTTAAAAATAGCTTTTTCATAAATATGATATTTATGTTTCAAATAAAATATTTCAAAGCATATTTCTTTTTCTTTAAGGAATTATTGGTTGAATCCAGATAATTCCAATAGGTAACCAGAACCGATCGGATCGCCCCTATACCATCCGTAACATCAATCATGTATATTTATCAGATAATGCCCTCCCCCTTATTGCTCCAACGGACACCGGGTGGTCACAAGTACACCTGAGAATTTCTTGGGATTATCCATTGGTTTCGGACCCAAAGGAATCCAACAGGGAATTAGAACCGGATCTCCAAGTCCAACCACATCAAACCTAGTCAAATCACCCCTTTATTTCTCCTACAGAATAGAATTGATATACATAGATACACTTGTGGGTTGCCACGAAATTATCAATGGATCCTCAGTTAAATTAAGCAATAGTATCAAAACATATTTAAATTAATCAAAATATTTTGTAAATTAACTAAAGCATTTCTATTTTCATTTCCATTCAAGATATAGAAAAACAATATCAATACCTGGACCCCAAGGAAACTCCCATTGGTAATCGAAACATTATCAATATTTCCTTTTTCACTTATTATAGATATCGAATACTCGAATACATTTCTCATTACCGCCCATTGGGCTATTACCACCACTCAGACAATTTTTCGTATTACCCAGCCAAACAGGCTGTTCACAAATATTACCAGATTACTAATGAGTTTTCATTGAGCCCAGGGTTTGAAATTATTCAAACTTTTCACATTGAAAGTATTTTCATCAATTCTCATAATAAAAGTATATATTTTAAATATAAATAATATCTCATAATAAATCATCATCGGTATTTTAGATTATTCAAAGGAAACCACGTTTTAGAATTTAATAAAATTTCTTCTCAATGCAAAACAAGGTAAAGGTGAGACTATCCACTCATAATCATTTCTTTGAACTCACTTTTAAATTGCAAAATTTACAACAATTAAATTCATTCAGCATACCAGAGTTTATACAACAAATAACAAACCGGCCTTTATACAGCAAGTGAGTCGATGGAGAAGAGGATTAGCAGAAACCATTTGGACTTTCTTCGGTTGAGAATGATGGCCGGAGATATGTCGGCCGAGATGAGAGGCTTTGGAAGTTTCTGGACTGAATTAGAAAATGCAAACAGGAAGAAGAAAATCGAGAAGAAAAAGCCTTTCAGGGGGTTGGCCGATCTTCAATCGACTGGCCCCTTTTTATAAATAAAAATATTATTTATAATTTACACCTTAGCCCTAAATTTTTACACCGCCTTACATTAAGGCCCAAGACTTTGTACTGCCTTAACAAAAGCCCAGCTTTCATAAATCTTTTCAATGTTTAGTCCTTTTCAATTTTAATTTTCTTATTTTTATTTTTATTTTAATAAAATTTTCCAAGTATTACAATTTCATTTCAATAAAAATAATTTTAATTCATTTGTAAATGAATTCTAATATTTGAAAATAATGTTAAAAATAATAATTTCAATTTATTTGCAAACGAATTTTCTTGTTTGGAACATATTAAAAAAATATATGAAATTTAATTTAAAGGTAGATTTTAATGGTGTCATGGTCGATAAATATTAAAATAAGGGTAACATTATTAATATAATATGTGTTTTATGCTAAATGAAATAAATTATAATGAAATTTTTGATAAATTTGATGAATTTCATAACAGTATAAATGTAATTAATATAGAAATTATAAATGAAATGAATTGTTTTTAACTTAAATTCAAACATTATTTAAAATTTTTTTAAAAATGAGATGAAATCTTATTTTTAGACATTTCAAATAAGGAATTACTAAAAAGTTATTTTTCAATGAAAGGTGTTAATTTTCAAAACAAAAAAAAAAACAAAGAATTTATATGACAAAAACTATAAATAGTATTGATTTTTTCTCTTACCTTCAATCCGATGTGAATCACATGTACATTTTTAATGCATTTATTTGATCACAAGAATTGAAATTAATAGGAAACGAAATGAAATTCAAAGAAGACAGTAACCAGGGCATTGAATCTTACAAGTTTGAGGGAAGAACTAAGCATTACTTTTATGCATACTTATTTAAAAATATATATCACAAATTATAAAATAGGTTTAAATTTAACCTATTCTCAATATAAATCAATTTTATATTATCATCAATCCATTTATGTATTATTATATAATTTATATTTATTTTTTCAATTGATTTAATTATATCTTGTTAATAATCTACACAAATAAATAAATAAAATTTTGTTGTAAATTAATAATAGTGGAAATAAGAGGAACAATCCATATTTTTTTTTAAAAAATAAAATAACTTCTTAAAATAATATTTTTTTTAAATTATCTGTCCCTCAAAATAATAAAAAAAAATTTAAAAACTCCATGCTAGAAGCATGAAGTCACGTTAATATAAGTATTGTTCATATACATACTATTAATGAAATTTTACAAAAAGTTGTAAAAAATATCCCTTCTAAAATTAAAAATTAAGTATAAAATCTCAATTTAAATTATAACTACTTAAATAGAGATAGAAATTAAATGGAGGTATGAAATAAGATAAAAAGTAAAATTAAGAAGACGTTCCGGGGCATTCTTATTGAGGACCGAAAAGAAAACACCCCCCCCCCCCTCAATGACTGAGGAAGACTTCTGGGAGAGAACCATTCTACACTAGTTAGGGTTTATCAGTGGCGCTTGCTTGTCGCAGGTGATTTCTCAATCGGGTTGCCCAAACGTCGTTTGAAAGGGTTTAGGTTAGGAGAAAACCTTTGGGATCTGAAGAGTAATTCATCGTTTGCACAAATTTCACAACTTGAGAACTGAGAGACCCCCCCCCATTTCGCTGCATTGACTCCACAAGGGAGCTGGATTGTAGCTGTAATCTGTTCAGTTATTCGTCGTTGAGGTGAAATCTGAACAAAAGAACTAGATTCATATATTTTATGTATTGATTTTCTGCCGTGTCATTGAAATATTTCGTATCCGTTGCAAGGAAACCGAAAAGTTTCGTGTGTAATAGGGTAAAGCAACGAATTTTAGTCACCTGATTCTCTGTATAATTAATTTTTATCTTTTTGGCATAATATTCTGTCTCCCTGGGCAGCAACAACAAGACCTAACGTGTGTCCTTGTTAGTGTAACTCGGGAGTATACAGGGAATCCTTGACTCGTTGAAGTTCTGGATTCAATATTTTCTGTTTTCAATTAGGATTTCAATGTCATGGATGTCCCTCAATTCCATACCACAATGAGTTTGAAGTTCACAGCGCAAAAATCCTCCTCTGTATTGTTATTTGGCCAGTCGTTTACTTTGCTTATTGTAGAGTTGCAGAAATGATGGATTTAGACCATGAATTCCATAACCCGAGGAGGTCCCAGAATAGTCCAGAAATTCTCATATTGTTTGAATCTTTCACGGAAGTTCCTCTACCATCCATTTCATGGCGGTTGGATTGACAATGGATTTGACTTTGTTGAGGAGCCTTTAAAAAAATTGGGGAAATTTTCAGATTATGATCCCATGGCAGACGAAATTCGCAATGCATATGAAGATGATAGTTCTAACCAAAAGCATTCTTCACTTAGACAGGAATTTTTAGAAAATGTAAAGGTGAATGCAGAGAGGGTTCTTGAAATTCTTCAACAAGATGGTCCAGGGCATGATGCCAGATTGGTTTTGGATGAGTTGCATATAAAACCATCCGGGCTTCTTGTCAGAGAAGTTCTCTTTGGAATTTTGAAAGGCATAAATTATGCAAATAAGACCAGGTCTGCGAAATTGGCATATAAATTTTTTGTGTGGTCTGGGCAGCAGGACTCTTACCGCCACACTGTAAACTCATATCACTTAATTATGAAGATATTTGCAGAGTGCGAGGAATTTAAGGCAATGTGGAGGTTAGTTGATGAGATGATTGAGAAAGGCGTTCCAACCACCGCACGCACTTTCAACATTGTAATATGTACTTGTGGTGAGGCTGGCTTGGGTAGGAAAATTGTTGAGAGGTTTATTAAATCAAAGACATTTAACTTTAGGCCCTTTAGGCACTCCTACAATGCAATTCTCCATTGTCTTCTCAATTTAAACCAGTACAAGTTGATTGAGTGGGTTTATCAACAGATGTTGCTTGATGGTCATTCTTCAGATATTTTAACTTATAATGTTGTTATGATTGCCAAGTACAGACTTGGGAAGTTGGAACAGTTCCACAGACTTCTTGATGAAATGGGTAGAAATGGTTTTTCTCCTGATTTTCATACTTATAATATTCTTCTTCATGTTCTTGGTAAAGGAGACAAACCACTTGCAGCTCTTAATCTCTTAAATCACATGAGGGAAACAGGTGTGGAGCCAACTACTCTTCACTTCACCACTTTGATAGATGGGCTCAGCAGAGCTGGGAATCTGGATGCTTGCAAATATTTTTTTGATGAAATGACAAAGAATGGGTGTATGCCAGATGTAGTGTCATACACAGTAATGATCACAGGCTATGTGGTGGCCGGCGAGCTTGAAAAAGCTCAAGTAATGTTTCATGAGATGATTTCTAGACAACAAATCCCTAATGTATTCACATACAATTCCATGATTCGGGGATTGTGTATGGTGGAAAAGTTTGATGAGGCATGCTCCTTGCTTAAGGAAATGGAGACCAAAGGTTGTAATCCGAATTTTGTTGTCTACAGTGCCTTAGTGAGTAGTTTGCGGAGCGCTGGAAAGCTTGCTGAAGCTCATAAAATAATAAGACAGGTGATGGATAAAGGGAAGTATGCCCATCTACTTTCAAGGTTCAAAGGGTACCGGAGATATTGAGATAGTAATTTCTCTGATTTGAGATGTTAACGCATGTCATGTGGCATCAACTAACGGATCTGGTTAAGTGATTCCAATTGCTTGCTTCCTGTTCAGTTGGTGTTGAAGCAGGAGAAATATGTAAGTGATTTCCTCCCTTCCAATATATCTGTTTTTTCAATGCTCAGTAATGATGTTTGAAAGGGGCCAATATGCTCATCTTTTTCATTACACTATGAATAATGAGTTATTTATGTCAGATTACACATCTTTTCATATGTCAAAAAACACATATTCTGAAGATCAAGGTTCATCAATCATCTTTATGTCTGTAATATGCTAAAAAGTTATCCACAAATTATAATAGCTAATTTGCTTTTCTGTTCTGGGAAATCATTAATTATCATTTTCTTTTCTGTTGATTCTGCTTAATATGTTTGTGTGTAGTAAGTCTAACTGATGGATTTTTAACAGAAGATGTGTAGAAGAATGTTTTTTTTCTTTTGCGTTGTAACTAAATATGACTGTATTAAGTAATAATTAACTGGTTGAAGCTGTGACATGAAACTTTCTTGTTTATGATATTAGTTGAGATTAAATTTGTAGTTAGTGTTCTTTTATATTTTGGATTATACCTACAGTTCAAGCAATGATTTACTGGTTGGAGCAGTGACCTGGGGATCCCATATTTTGTCTGGGTTGATGTCCAGTGTGGTCATTTCTGATAACTACCCAGTATCATCTTGAATAGCACTTTGGGGACACTAAGCTCAGCATTATTTCTTGCAAATGATGATCCGTTAATAACCTGTAGGTAAACCTGGCTTGTAGGCAAATTCCAAAATCTGGAGCAAGCAATATAAGCTTAAAGTTGAATTAAGCTACTTCAGAGAGCTAAAAGTTTGGAAATGCTCACCATGCACATGCTTAAGTCTGTTGTTTTGTTTCCATGGCCCAAGAAATGACAGCCATTAATCTGCTGCCATATTCCAGAATCAAGATGATGATTGAAAAGCACGTTTCCTCCGTCACACTACCAGGATAATGTTATAAACACACATTTGTCATTCAGGTATCTTGGGCTGATTTCATCCGAGTCAGGCCTCTTTTGTCATCATCCAGAATGCTGCAACCTCAGTTTGTACAGCTAGATGCTATCCTGGGAAAGTATGGACCCTATAGCATATGCAATTTTGCAGCATTCACCTTGCTAGATATGTTCCGTTGCAGATGCCAATTGTGTTGGGCATATTGAATTTTGTTTCAAGGTTCTTGAACAACAGTACTCTCTGTTTAGCTACTTCACCGAAGATCGACAAGATATACTGTTTTGTTCTTGTGTAATGGCATTTTATAGGGCTATTTTTTCTCATTATGTGTTTCTGGTAGAAGCTTTGTTTCTTGTATTTGGATGCTGTAGCTTTGAATTTCATGTATGCTCTCATTCTTTTGTGAATCTAATGAGAATAGATAAGATGGGAGATACCTTTTAAGCGATTGCCTGCTAGCAGATATTCATGTAACGGACCCAATGGGCTTTTAAATGAATTTGCTGTTATGGTCGGCTTTAACTTCTCGATTATATGCGTTCTCTCTCTTGCCAGTGATCCTTCCTGATTCCACATTGGCCAGAATACCTATTAGTTCAGTTTGGTGTAGGATCTAAATCTATTTACATTTAAATGCATTGCTCCATCTTTCCTCTTAATCCCAGATATGGGTTGCCATCTTCTATTAGTTCCTTTATTTTA
Organism: Saraca asoca; assembly: GCA_026873985.1. NCBI lineage: Eukaryota > Viridiplantae > Streptophyta > Magnoliopsida > Fabales > Fabaceae > Saraca > Saraca asoca. The sequence goes on along the minus strand of JANHAO010015702.1, from coordinate 5,082 downwards.
ATCTTTCAATTGGCTGCTTGAACTATTTTACATCTTCTAAATTTGTTCACGGCCTACTGTGCGAATAATCAATTCATAATCGCCTAACAAGACAATCGATCAATTCTTTGGTAAATACTGTTAAGGGCAAGAAAACCATAGGGAAATCGTTGAGGTTATCCATTTGGTGCCCAAATTGTCATATGATTTAACTTTTCCATCCAAGTTGTATTAGTTAACATAATGATGACAAGGTCGATAACAAAGATTCTATAAAGGAGGCATGCAAACTTAAATAGTCAGCTTAAGCTTTTTTGAACTAATTTTGGCCTAAAATTATATTAGTAAAATGATTAGTAGCTAAGTTAGGACCTTTTATTCAAAACTGAGTTGAGGGAAAGTAAGACTGTCGTTGTTACCCAAAACTGTTCATTACAAACTGCCAAACCTAACCAAAATGACTAAACAATATGATTAAAGAAAATGCTTAGCTCATCAAGCAATCTTGCTTTGCATGAGTCATGATCTCTCACTCTCCGATGTTTGATTTGATGATCATTTTTGTCTTCATTCATTCCCTCCTGTGAAAGGACGATTCCTCGGGCCCTTTTGAACTTTGGTGTCTTTCAGTTTATTGGAAAATCAGACAAACCAATGCAAGTGGGAATTTCGTGAATTGGCCTTCCATACCCACTTCGTCACTAAGATGGCAAGAAACACATCGATATTATCACAGCCACAAAGTCTTTTGCATAATAAAATTTGTTACGAGGTTCAATTTACCTTTATTCATACATAGAAAATCAAAAGTAAAACCCACACAAAATTTTCAAGTCTATGAAAATACTAAAAATTCCTTTAGAACTCTTCGAATATTCACAAATCAACAGGAAAAAGAGGATGGATTTGGAAAGAAGAAAATCTTTTATTTCTTCTCCTCCTTTTTCTCCTCTTTCTTCTCTTCTTTCTTTTCCTCCTTCTTCTCTTCTTTCTTCTCTTCCTTGGCAGGTCCAACTGATACTATATCTACCTTTCCTACTTTCTTCAGCTTCTTCACTACTGCCACTGTATCCATTTGGCCTATCACTGTTAGCTTCTGCTCCTTCATATCTGCAGCGATTGAATCAACCCCTGTGGATCATAGTGCCAAAAATTCAACACAGATTCCTAATTTTATTCTATCAAAATTGATCAAAAATAGAAAATTTTGTTTTATATGGACAAGAAATTGAAACCCTTTCTTTCAACAGAATGATTGAATCTGTATAATAATATCGAATCAGATACGATATGAAAATTACTGCAAATTTTCAAAATTAAAGATACATGCAAGTGTCACAGAAGAGAATTGTGAGAAACTTGTAAAAGTAGAATATATACCCACCATAGATATCTGCAGCAGCCTCTATGGCTTTCTGCTTTGTTTTGTCATCACTCATAGTCATGACTTTCAACACCACCTTCTATAAATCCAGACAGGCAGAGAACATGCAGGGATACCGACAGCAGAAGAAAGAGAAAAGAAGGGAAAAAAGTTAGAAGTAAGTAATTTTGTCTCTCTGAACATTACAGATTTACACATAATTAGAACAAAAATAATGTGGATATTTCTGCAGAAGCATAAGATAGGATATGAAGGTAAGTACCTGAGCCATTGGAAGAGAAAGAGGAGGGTGTCAACACAAGGAAGAAGAAGAGGATGTAAAGGCTGAGAACTTGTGGTCTTTCAACAAGGGAAAGTGTGAGGTTGCGTAAATCTTATTTGTGTATTGTGAATGTGAGTTACAACCCACAGATGGACCCTTTATTTTCATGTTTTGTGCATATATGGACAAATGTTTGACGTGGTGATGGCATGTTTTGTGCGGTTTCATTTTGTTGTATTTTTCAGTCTACCTCAAGGAAAGGAAGATTATCACGCTAGCTAGGGGATATATATTGAAAAATGCTAGTTTTTAGTTATGTTTATTTATTTATTCTCACTTAATTAATTATATATATATAATTATCAATAGGCTCACATTATATTCTCTGAATAATTAGGTGAGATTCTTGTTATGAAATAAACGTGGCTAACATTGTCTTATATAATGGATCTAAAATTTTTGTATTAAGAATAATTTTAAGCTTGTCATAGTTCAAATAACCTTTTAAGTTATAGAGAAAATATTTTCCATCACTGTCTCATGTGCAATGTTTATAAACAGGGGCTAAGGTTAATCCCTTAAAATAGGAGGACTGAATTTGTGAAAATCAATCTTAATCATGGTTAAGTGTATGTTACAATATCTAGAATTAGAAGTGGAGAAAAATTTAAAATTCTCATACATGACAAAGAAAAAGATAAATGCAATATGACCACTAATATTGTATTCAAAGAAGTATTCCAAAACTTATGACAAAATAAATGATAGGATAAAATATGTGATTATTTTCATTTGAATTTTCAGCTTCTCAATTATGAATTTATACTTACCATTGACATTATATATATAGATTGAAAATTTATTAATTTAACATGCATGGGATAGTGTCACGGACTTGTAGCTCTCTAATCGAAATCGTGTAATGCATGTTTGCCACTCTTGGCAAATATACTAGCCTTCCAACAAATTCAAGTCACACTAAGATAGATATACAAGGCATTTTAGATTTTGTTACCCATACAACTAAAATCTTATGCACATTTTCTGAAGACAACATAAGTCTGTAAACTAAATCAATTAAACAATCGGGCCACAAGAATACCTCATATAAATAGCCTCTAGTGCGCAATGGGTAAGGAACAACTGAATAAAGAGAGGGATAACTCCTTTTTTTATTCATATATGCTTTAGTACATAGTTTAGAATGTGTTGGGGAGACACTAAGCCGACACACTCCTACCTAGAATAGTGTCAACAAGCCTCGAATGAGCACACGACAAGGCTCTAATGTGCCCTCGATAAACCCTCGGTAAGCTATCGACACTTCTTTCTAAAAAGCATCTTGAGTCAAAGGTCAAATGGTAGGAATAGCTATACATTTTTCGAGTTGACATAAGGCAGCTTCTTATAACTTCGGGTGGGGATTTTGGACCATTTTTTATAGACGCAAAGCTAAAAATGCAAGGAACATGACCATGTGCTTTACTACTCACATTGGACAAGCGAACTATGCCAAAATTATATAATTACCCTTGAAATGGGGAAAAATTAGAAAAATAATACACAAGTCAGATCACTTTCAAATTTAAGCCACAGAACCTTAACATTATGTTTGATTTTTGTATAAAGTTTTATTTCAAAATAAGTATATGTGTCCCCTCAAATCATTCATAAGACTAACTTATGGCATTCTCCCCCACTTAAAGAAATGTCAATGTCTTCATTGACGTTTCAATTTGACACAACTCCTATGAAAGTCTTCAATTTACTCCCTTCGAGCTACTTCCTTGAACACTTCATAAGAGTCTTCAGCCTGGTCCTCGAAGCATTTCCCTTAATCATTCCTAGCTTGTTTCTTTGAGCCAATGCCACTTAAGGACTTATGAAAGATGGCACCTTCAACCTGACACTGCATTTGGACAATCTTCAGTTTGCTGCTTATCAACTCATCCCTTAACTTCTTCTTTGCTTGCCTCCTTTTGTTGTCTCTATCAAAGATTTTACTGCCTCTATAGACTTTAATAAGCTTTATTTGAAACTAAAAAATTTTGTCGCCTTCGTAGACTTTTGGTAAGCTTCTTTTGAAACCCGAGTTTTGTTGCCATTACAACTTGAATGCTTGCTACCTTTGAAGCTTGCATGCGTTACCTTTGTAGCTTGTGCACACGCTAGGTGTTTGAGACTTTACTACTAGAGATACCTCAAATCTAATGTCCCATAACACTAATGTGAAACACAAGAGTAATCTCTTAGTTTTGAGTACACTTTGCTATGCCCTTCGATCGGATCCTCTGACCTTTTTTGAACTAATATCCTTTAGCATCTTGGCCATCACAGCCCTTGCGAAGTTGATGTTCTCTAACACAATGGTCTTCTCTTAGGATTTTACACTCTCTAGCGCTAACATTTCAAAGTTAATATACCTTTGTATTGTGACCATCATAGCCACTCCTATGAAGATTAGTGCCCACCGACACTTCTCAAGTGACATCCTCTGATGTTAGGCCACTATAGCCTACTTTGAGCACATCTTCTAATGGCTTTTCCACATTTGCTTGATAAGGTTAGGGCATAGAGTAGTCTATCACTCTAGCTCAAACGTCACTTACTTGTGCATTGACAAATGTGAGCTCCATGGTCATTATCGCAAAAATCGTTTCGCAACTATGATGCACTATCTCCCTAGCATCTAAAAATGATCCCTCTGAATTGCTTTGACTCAAAAGGTCATGCCTTCCAACATAATCTTGGATTCCTCCCACTGGATTCGCTCATTCAATGCATCTCTCTACATGTTTCAACCCTCTAGTTGTGGCTACACACTCTTGCATGACCAAGACTTCACCCTCTGGCTACACTGATTGTTAATTTGTCCTTCTAGATGTGACCATGCTTTCTGGCAAGACCAAGGCTTCTCTCGGGACTCATCTTGTTAGATAGGCTATCAATTTTCACATCTTTTAGGATGGTTTGCATTTTTTCGAATGCTACTATGAATAAATGTATAACCAACGTCCCTATTGTATAACAAGCCTACAATCTTCTATATACACTTGTACCCAATGCACCATTTGTTAGTTTAGATGGGTGCCCTAGGCCAATTTGATTGGATCCTATCACATCCATGACTATACATTCTGTAGATTTGGATATTAAAGGTTGCATATTCATCTTATGTTGCATTGCATACTTAAGATGAAGTCTATGGTGAGAAGTTAATTCATTCAATCAATCCTATAAAGGATTATGGGATTGTGAAGGTGATTATTAATGATATAAACTTCTTCACCAAAATGACACTAGTCGAGATCTGATAACTGGGCATTATCGAGATCTGTTGAGACTAGATGCTAGAGTGTTTCTCATGTGATAAGCAGCTGACCTCACAAGCTGAGATGTAAGTGAGTTACATCTAAACACACACGTGGACACGACCCAATTAGTTTGGAGAAACATA
>JANHAO010015701.1:0-14715 GCA_026873985.1 Saraca asoca | reverse complement strand
TTCAACCTTTATTATCCAAATCCACAGACCGCTTAGTCATAGATGCAATAGAGCCCAATCAAATTGACTCTAGGGCACCTATATTAGATTAACACAAACAAGGAAAAATAATGCATTGTTTTCCGGAGATTGATTATCACTTACCTCACGATAGACCTTCACTTGTGTGTCGAGTTTTGACCTTCAACTGTGTAGATCCATTTGAAAAGAAAAAAAGGACCAAGTAAAAGCATAAATACAAACACCACTAATGATTAATATTGCAATGAACAAAGCAGGTAGAACTTGTGAGTTATGTAGTGTAAATCCATTACAACATTATGGATTAAAAAGAAAAAAAAAAGGTTTTGACAAATTTTACTTGTTTCAAACTCTGAATTTTGCTCAGAAGCTTTGATCTTGATTCATTTAGTTCCTGAGAACGAACACATCAATTCCAATAGAAATATAAATACTTTATCAGGGCTTTATGATGAACCTATTTTACCTTGAAGTGTACAACAACAAACCAAACCTTATCCTGTTAAATGGGATCAACTACATGGATCATCCCATGCTGCTATTTTTAACTTGCTTTTTGGTTCCATCAAGCTATCTACCAATTTATAATTAAACTGAGGGATTTAAATTTAATAAATGTTTCACTTCCTACAATTTCTCCACACCTAACAATACAGGTTGATAAGAGCATGGCTACTAAAAAAAAAATCAAACGTGGAAAACATATTGCGATTTTAGACAAAATTGGAGTTATGTTCTCCTATAAATAACACAATCAGATAATTAAAACCATGTAGGAAAGTCACAAACTTCCGAGCTGTTACCATCTAGAAATTACAAATTCCTTAATACCTAAAATTTCAAAACGATCCAAATGCAAAGAAGAAAAAGAAGAAGAAGAGGGAAGAGCTTACAATGGAGAGTGAGGCAGAAAGTGTGTTAGAATCAGAGATATACCAGAAACAAACAGACAACCAAATTATTTACTAATATACCAGATTATTTACTGGAAGAAGGAGCAAAACCACAACTTGGCTGGATAGCACTCTGCTTAGTTGAGCATTGGGATGAAGAATGAAGCCAAGCAAAATGGAAGTAGAAATAAAATAGAAGCTGATCAAAAAGGGAGCAAAAGCTGGGTAGTTCAGAAGGAGAAGAAGTCGAGCAAAAGCAGAGCAGGACATAGGAGCACAACGTAGGGTTTTGGGGGAGAAAGACTAAAAGGGGGTAACCAACATTCTTCTGTGTGCAATTACACTTCTACGTGCCAAACACACTATTTGGCAAATAAAAAACATAGCAGTGGTTAACACGTTAATCGCCGCTATTGTTAAAAAATTTTAAAACATAGCGACGGTTACCATGTTAATCGTCGCTATTGTTAAAAAAATTTTAAAATATAGTAGCGGTTAAACTAATCACCGTTATAAATGTTATTTAACGGTTATTAACCTAACCGCTTCTATATAACTACTAGCCGCTAAATAGTACCATTTTTTGTAGTGAGAGATGATTCAATAGTAAAAATTTGAGAAAATAATAAAAAGAGTTAATGAGCATACTTGATGATAAAAAGAGAATGAGTGACGGTAAAGAGAAGAAGTGATTTGGAGAAGAAGAAGAAGAAGTTTGCATGACTTGTACAATCTGAAGCCAAAAAGAAGAAGAAGAGGAACCGACTAAGAGGAGGTCAGAATGGAAAAATAGGTCAACTCTCCTATAACTACAAGTTGAACATTTCCTTTTAGTTAAAATTTAAAATACTTATCAATCATCAATGATCATAAAATTTTAATATAAATTAGTTAAGTTTAATAAATTAGTAACAACTCTAATTTTATGCTCATCCAGTATTTGTAACCCTAGTTTTAATATTTTTGAAGTTTTGTGAAAATTGAATTTTAATATCATAAATTTTATTTTTTTGAATCTTCATGACAAGAATCCTATCTCCAAAATATTTCTAAACTTTCACATGGTCTATTCCTGTTATATCAGGCTTTCTCATGGCTTCAAATATATAATTTTAAGTTTCTTAATTTTTTTAATTTTCTTATTTTGCCATTGTAATTGATTTTAGAAAATTTGGGTGTCTTAGAAAATTTGGGTGTTACAATATATATATTTTCTTAAAGATGTATACTTTCCTATATAAAAATTTTACACCTAATAATACGGCAATCTTAATCTCTTCATTCTCTTGTATAATATAATACATTATATAAGTTTTAATCCTAAAAAATGAAAAAAAAAAAAAAAAAAAAGGCTCTTCTGTGTCTCTCTCTCCAACTCCAGCCCATGTTTCGTTAATCTGTAGCATTCTCTAATCTCATTCGTCTCTCTCTCACTTGCAATGTCCTGCTGATTATTTTCATGTCTCTCTCCACCAAACGCTCGGCGACTACTGACTCTACCACAACCAGCAGCTCATCCGCCACTGTTGCCCTCTCTCCGCCTATGAAGAAGGCAAAGTCTCAGGCCGTAGCTTTCTCTCTCGACTCCAACAAAAACGGTCTCCATAAGCACCAGCAGGACTTCGATCCCTCCAACGGCGTCGTTTTTGACCCATCCTCTATGGCGCTCGATAAGGATCTCAAAAATGATGACCCTAGTTCACTCCCCAATGCCCGTGGTGTCATGGCTGCCAATTTGGCCCGTAAGAAAGCTACCCCTCCTCAACCGGCCAAGAAGCTCCTCATTAAGATACATAGTAAGAGTCTCCATTTCCATAATGAGTTTTGTGCTACTGGTTCCATTTCTGTTTAAATTTTCAATTTTTGTGTTAAGTAATTGGAAATTTGCCAAGTTGAAGGCCCTTTTGCCCAGTGAGGGTTTTGTGAAGCTGGAGATGGTTTGAATCATGATATTTTTTCCTTGTTTGATTGTACTTTGTTCAGTTGTTGGATATAAGAATACTATGTGCTTATGATAAGTAGAAGCCACCCCTAGAGGCAATCCCAACTCAAACTTAGGTTCAAACAATGTGCAGTGGTCTATCAGTCTAGTGACTCTAATCAGTTTTAAATAGAGAAATAAGAACTTAAACAACTTACTTTTCTTTCCTGCATTGCTCCAAGAAACACAAGCAAAGCTTAAGCTTATCTGATGCCTGGCTTCAAAGAGCCTACAAGCTCATTTCCAGATTATGAAGTTTAAATTCTTGAATTAGATGATAAATGTTCTATATGTTGGATAGATGCTACTTATAATTTCTTTCTTAATCCTGCAAAAAGCTCTATATAGTGTTTCCCATCTTATTGATCCCAAGGTGAATTAGTAAGTAATGGATAAACTCTTAGTTGGTGAAATCAAATTTTCAGACATCTATTAATCACCTCCACCTAAATTTAATACCAAACCTCAAGATCTCTCACGTGCATCTAATGATCTAGGTATTGCAAACTTATTTTTCCCATTTTTGAAGTAGATTTTTCATTTCAAATTTTTTGAAAATGCGTTTGTAGTGCCAGTGGTAAGCCCAGAACTGCAAACACTGTTAAATTTAAGCTTGTAACAAAGGTGATTACTGTATTTTTCTTCATACATCTTTCTCTTGTTAAGGCAAACCAACATTGCCTCCAAACTTTGAGGAGGATACATGGGCAAAATTGAAGTCAGCTATTTGTGCTATATTTTTGAAGCAGCCTGTTTCTTGTGCAATGGAGAATCTTTATCAGGTTATCTTGGAAACCTTTTGTTATTTTGTTTGTTTGTAAAATAGTGGATCTAGCGCTGTATATTCATCGTCAAGTTTCATATAAAACATATAATATTTCTTCATAGGCGGTCAATGATCTTTGCCTGCATAAAATGGGTGGGAATCTTTATCAACGGATTGAAAAGGAGTGCGAAGCACACATATCTGCAGTGCTGCAGTCTTTAGTCGGCCAAAGCCCCGATTTGGTTGTTTTTCTATCTCTTGTTGAGAGATGTTGGCAGGATCTTTGTGACCAAATGTTGATGATTCGAAGTATAGCCCTGTATCTGGACAGGACATATGTCAAGCAAACATCAAATTTGCGTTCATTGTGGGACATGGGCTTACAACTTTTCCGCAAACATCTTTCACTATCTTCTGAAGTAGAACACAAAACTGTTACTGGCCTTCTACGAATGATTGAGAGTGAAAGGTAAATCCATGCGATATGACTGGTAGACCTGTGTAGATGTGCAGGCATTGTTCATATGTTCCATATCCTTCCCCTGTTTTCATTTGACAGTTTATGTTTCTGTCCCCCATTCTTTTCCAACACTCATGTTTGTTGGTTCAGTATTGAACGAAACAGAAGCCTGTGTAATCTGCTTATTAATGGTGATAAAATGGCTGATGATCAATTACGTTTTCAAAGCTAAATTTAACCAAGAGCACTTAAGGTCAGGACTCAGGACTAAATGAGGTGGTTGTCTGTGTGTGTTTAGTTCTCTTATTTTTCTTCCTTTCCATATAGAGCAGTGAGATTTATTGCAATGTTTAATGCATTGCAAGAGATATAAGCTGTCATGGCCATTCTTTTGGTGGTGCTTTATTTGAGAGCAACATGAATCATCAGTCCTCTCTGATAAGGGGGACTGGAGAACTGTGTATGTCCTAGAATTTGGTACTCCTTTAAGTGATATCCTTGTATTTTTTGACAACATTTGTACCCTGAAAGATATAAATCTAGTGCTGCCCCAAACCAATCTGCTACCATCGAACTCCTGATAAAAATAAAGATTAAAAAGCAATGGCCACTCCGGTAGCAATAAACCAAACCTTATACTAGGTTTGATAGGAAAATGGTCAGTCCATTCTGGATATTTTTTTGATCTGGTGATATAAGCTCCTTATCTATCAAAGTTTAAAAAAGAATTTTATGAAAGAATGTTGAATGCAACAGGGTAGACATTAAATTCATTGGAAGTTTATTGAACTGATTGTTACATAAGTTGAACATTGCAAGAGTTCATATTTGGCCAGTATCATGAAGAATTTTTTTTTCTCCTTTTTTTTTTCTTATAGAAAATGACCTTCATTCATGTGCTATGATACTAGATTCAGCACTGGATATTGAAAATTGAGGACAATTTGCAGGTCTCTCAGTCCTAAGATTTGGGGATATGATGTTTCTGAGGTCCATACATGTCCTGTATGAGATATGTGTCCTATTTCATGCAATAAATTGGCCCACAATTTTGTCTAGTCAAGAATGATGCCTTCATTCTAGGATCTTAGGCAACTCTTTTTGCATCTTCTATGTAACCATCCTGAATGAATCCAGGCATTGAAGTTTATCGTCTTATATAGGAAACTTACTTGGATAATTCTTAATTCACCAGTCCATTAGTGTATGAATAGGACCATTGAACTGTTCAACATTGTTTGGATCTTACATTTGTATTATGTCTGGTCTTTCAGATTAGGTGAAGCAGCAGATAGAACTCTCCTAAACCACCTTTTGAAGATGTTTACTGCTCTGGGTATATACACAGAAAGACTTGAGAAGCCATTCCTTGAATGCACATCTGAATTTTATGCTGCTGAAGGTGTGAAATACATGCAGCAATCGGATGTTCCAGATTACTTGAAGCATGTTGAGGTCTTTCCTTTCATTCACCTCTTCTTATCTTCCCATCATAAATTATTAAAACGATTGTATTTTCCTTCTAGTAAATATTTTGTAAATGAATCATGACATGCTGACAGAATGAATTTGACCTAAATATTTGTTTCTTCTCATATTGAATCCCATTCAATGTCTCACAATGTGTATTCACCGTTGGTGGTTTCTTTTTTTCATTTTTAAAACTCCTTTTGTAGACAAGATTGCATGAGGAACACGAAAGATGTTTGATCTATTTGGATGCAAGTACTAGGAAGCCATTAATAGCAACAGTAGAAAAGCAACTTCTTGAGCGTCATATACCTGCCATTCTTGATAAGGTTCTGATCAATACTATTTTTTTTTTTTTTTATTTCGGCCAAATTTCTCTTTGCAATTCTTTTCCACTATCAATTATTCCTTGTGCCTCTGGATTTTTCAGGGTTTCACAATGCTAATGGATGGAAATCGTATTGAAGACCTTCAGAGAATGTACTCTCTCTTTTCAAGGGTCAATGCCCTTGAGTCCCTTAGACAGGCCCTTAGCTCATACATCAGGAGAACTGGTCAGGGAATTGTTATGGATGAGGAGAAAGACAAAGACATGGTGTCATCCCTTCTGGAATTTAAGGCTTCACTTGACACAATATGGGAAGAAAGCTTTTTCAAGAATGAATCATTCTGTAATACCATTAAAGATTCTTTTGAGCATCTTATCAATCTTCGTCAGGTATTTTCTGTCTTGCTTATAGGTTAGCTTCCACAGTGAAGAAGAAATGCTCCAAATTGGATTCTTCCCCTCATAAGTGTGGCTTAGCTTGTGTGGGGCATTTCTCTTCATTTTGTTTTTGGTATCTTACCTTCCTTTGTCCTTGGTTCCATCAAGAATAAATGAGGCACTGATTGCCATCTGGTCGAAATTTCTTGGTCCTACATGTTTGATATGTGAAACAGCAAGTTGAAGAAGCTTTAAGGTTATCTTATGCTTTGAACTATTTTTGGGTGTGATTAACAATTAAGTTACTGTTGTGCAATTTTTCCCTTGACAGAATCGACCTGCAGAGTTGATTGCAAAGTTTTTGGACGATAAGCTTCGTGCAGGTAATAAGGGTACTTCTGAAGAGGAGTTGGAGGGCACACTTGATAAAGTCCTGGTTTTATTCAGGTTCATTCAGGTATGTTCAGTGTTTCTTTGTTGAACCACCAGTTACACCTCATGCTGTTGGTTGTATTGTGTTACTTGATCATTTTCTTAGTGATACTGGGAAGACTACTTGATTTGACTCCTTTTTTTGGTGCTCAAGGGCAAGGATGTGTTTGAAGCATTCTATAAGAAAGATCTTGCAAAAAGACTGCTTTTAGGAAAGAGTGCTTCTATTGATGCAGAGAAGTCTATGATATCCAAGGTTCACATCTTATTTTGAAGAAATTAGGCAGTTCCTTGGCAACATGTTTTGTAATTAATACCAACTGTTTGCTATCATGAATACAGTTGAAGACTGAGTGTGGCAGCCAGTTCACAAACAAACTTGAAGGAATGTTTAAGGTACTCATGTCATGTTTGCTTAAATCGACTTGTAACTTTCAGAAAATTTGGTTAAAATTGGAGTCTTCTAATGTATAAATCTCATGCTGTCAACAATAGATTTGAAGTTTTCTTGTAATTGTTGTCACACTCACATCCAAGCTTGGTTAACAAGGATTGGATGAAAGTGAACTCTTTACCGGCCTTAATTTCTTTCCTATCTCTATTCTTTTTGAGTTGCCATGTCATGGAGAATTCAGAACTGTGAGGAACAAGAAGGGTAGAGTTATATAGTAAAACTTTTTATCATACAAGTGATAACCTGGTCTCAGTTTGATCTGCTGTTGTCTGGGGCATCTAATTTGAGAAATTTTCTTAAAAGCATCTTTTGTCCAGCCTGTACAAGTTTGCTAGCTGGTTGAACCATTGTACATTTGGACTGTGACTTGATATAGAAAACCTTTTTCTTTCTTTTTCTATGGGCACAAATTGGCAAACAGGGGTCCATACTTAACACAGTGGGATATTCCCCCTCATTTTGAGCACACTGAAGGACCACATTCTATGGGCCCAACAGAGGACTATCTACTCCATAACTGTACAAGTATTAGCTACTCTATGCTTGGCCAACTAATGAACTAGGTTCTAGACTAGATTGGTGCTGTAGGATTCCAGTGGGAAAATGGCTAAGTACTTAATGATCTTGATTAAAAGGATAAGACATGAATAAGTGGGTGCTATAATATAATTAAAATTGTTACTCATTTCCCAGTGCATCATCATCATTAGTATTATTTTGTAGAATAGCTGCAATACGCCATATTATCATAATGGTTTGCCGGTTTGCTTGGTTATTGTGAGCATGGATTCATGCGAACATATTGAACAGCCTCGCTATTTATCTTAAATGCTGAACAAAGATTTGGGTATCTTTTAATGATGGAGGTCATATATTAAGATCTTGTACTTGATGTATAGTTTTCAAAATTTCTATAATTCCTTTATAATTGAAAGTGATCTGGACAACCTTATGAACTACTATAGTTTGTATTCATTCCCTCTTTACTTATATGTTCGAATTGATTCTAATTTAGGACATTGAATTATCCAAAGAAATAAATGAGTCCTTCAAACAGTCATCCCAGGCCAGGATGAAACTTCCATCAGGAATTGAAATGAGTGTTCATGTCTTAACAACAGGGTAAGCTTTGTGTCTTTCTAGTTTTAGATGTACTCTGCAATAATCATGATGTACATGTGCTTCAGGTTCCTGGGGAGTCTAATCGGTTTTGTTGGATTTGTGCAGGTACTGGCCAACATATCCACCCATGGATGTTAGACTTCCTCATGAATTGAATGTCTATCAGGTTCAGCATGAGCCATGAAGGAATTTTTTAATTTGTTTGTGATCTTGATACTTCTTGAGTGTTCTGTGAATTTCCTGACATGGTCCTTTCCTTTATTTCTCCTGCTATGTTTGTCAGGATATTTTCAAAGAGTTCTACCTAAGCAAATACAGTGGAAGGCGATTAATGTGGCACAATTCATTAGGTCACTGTGTTTTAAAGGCAGAGTTTCCTAAAGGAAAAAAAGAGTTGGCTGTGTCCCTATTTCAGGTTGGTCTCTCGAAAGCCATGACCTTGTTGGCCATCTGATTGATCAATATTTCCACCTATCTTTCTCTTTATCACTTTGCTTTGATTTGTTCCAATTTCCTGGCTGTGTTCAGTCCTAACCTTCTTGTGGGTTTTGTGTTGTGCTTCAGACTGTTGTTTTAATGCTATTTAATGATGCTGAGAAACTAAGCTTTCAAGATATTAAGGATGCCACTGGTATTGAGGACAAGGAACTGAGAAGGACTCTGCAATCGCTTGCATGTGGGAAAGTTCGTGTCCTATTAAAGGTGTAGTCATTTTATTAGAATTTCCAGTTTACTGAGTCAATTTGTAATCATGATCTATTTCTATATCCTGATTGTGTTTTCCATGAACAAACATTGAATAGTTGCCAAAAGGGAGAGATGTGGAGGATAATGACTCATTCCTTTTCAATGAAGGGTTTACAGCTCCTCTTTACCGTATAAAGGTACTAATAAATTTGGAACAATAGGGTTCAGATTAGAAGCATTTCTTTTTAACAGCACTCACCTGATTGGCAGTATTATCCATGGCATGAAAACTTGCCATTAAGCTTATAATATATTTCACTTCTCTTATGATTACAAGGTTATGTTTCAAACTAATTTTGTTTGAGTACAGGTCAATGCAATTCAGATGAAAGAGACAGTGGAGGAGAACACGAACACCACTGAAAGAGTTTTTCAAGACCGTCAATATCAGGTTAACTTTCATTTCCTTTCTGCGTTTCTCCATTTGTTTGATGCTGATACAGCATTTTATATATATGGAGATAAAAGTTTAAGGTCTTATATCTGCAATGCTGACATGAATCACTGCAGGTTGATGCTGCTATTGTGAGGATAATGAAGACTCGGAAGGTGCTGAGTCACACCCTTCTTATCACTGAACTCTTCCAACAGGTAAACTTATTTGACCTTTCATTTTTGTTCTGATCCATCTAATTGCTGTGTAAGTGGTACTGATTTTAGAAATTAATTCTTATGAGAACAGCTCAAATTTCCAATAAAACCAGCTGATTTGAAGAAGAGGATTGAGAGTCTCATTGACAGGGAGTATTTGGAGAGGGATAAGAACAACCCTCAGATATACAATTACCTCGCATAGCATGTTTTCCCTCATTCAACATTTTCAAATTTCACTTTGTAAACGACACGGGAGGGGCTTGGTGTTTAATGCCTTGTCATATGTACAGTAACAAAGTAGTATTCCTTTTTCTTCCCCATTTGTTGACGACAGTAATGTAATTGTAAAGCATATTTATCTCGAGTTTTTCCTTTTCCTCTTGAAGATAATTCAGATGCTGTGTACTTGAAAAATGGCAGCTATACAGGGTGATAAGGTCTTTTTCACCCGAGGACTGGGAAAGTATTAAACTGTACGTTCAGGCAAGGATGGTGGTTTGAACTGGATATGGATCAATATTTGTTAACATTAGTCAGGTTAGTTTTTCGGATAAATGGTCAAATAGACATTTTTGCGGGTCTTTTCAAATTAATATTGGTCATGTTAGTTTTTAGGAGAAATGGTCAAATAGACACTTTTGTGGGTCTCTTCAAATTTTTGGAACCTGTTCCATAGAAAAATAAGGTGTCTTTTCTCTTCATGAAAATTAAATGATTGATACTATAAAACAACTCAAGTACTTTGATTCAATCTTGTTTGCCTTAGTTTATGATACTAGGGTTTCAATCTTGTTTGTGGCAGTTTGTGATTGGGAAAGGCTACATTCTTTGTTGGTCTTTCCTTCATAAATGACAAGAAAAGAAGATTTTCCTTTTTAACTCTATTTTTATGATTAAAATAGATGCACTTTGGGGAGCCCATGACGAAGAAAAGGAGCTCTCGTCTCATAATGTCAGGAGCGTTTGGTAATATTAATTTGTAATTTAGAATTTTTATAATCCTAAAGTTTGTTTAATTGATAAAAAGTTTTATGTGAGAAGTAGTATAAGAGTATATTATTTAATTGATTATTAATTGATAAAACAGATTAAGTAAGACTTTTGGTAAGTTTTACTTCCCATAGAGGTTGCTTACCTATACTCTTATTTTTAATTATTATTAAATAAATAATCTTAAGCACTTTCCTCAAAGTTTATAAGGAAATTTATATTTTATTTATTTAACTTCTGATAATTTACTTCTTATAAACCAAATGACCCTTTAAATATTATGCTATAATTATAATTGTATATTAGTTTGTATTAATGTTATTTAAGATTTTCAAACAAATGACAAGACAAAATTTAATGTAAATTAAATGCAAATATTTTACTCTAATATGATATGCCAATGATTTTTAGGTTATAAATGCTCCTAAGTGTGTCGGATAACCAGCTGAAGCCACATTAATAAAAAAAATCAGAAGTGCATTTTTAACCTCAAAATTGATCATGAATTTAATTTTAAATTGTTTTCCAAACGAGGAATAAGGACAATATCTATAAATTATAGCATAAAGTTGATTTGTGTGTAAACTATTTACTATTATGCGTAGAATCCCGGCTTCAATACAACACTACAACTATAGCAGGATCTAATAAAGGAGTGACTTGTGAATAGTGACCTCTGGCCGATTAAAGATTAAACATCGAATT
This sequence comes from Saraca asoca, assembly GCA_026873985.1. Taxonomy (NCBI): domain Eukaryota; kingdom Viridiplantae; phylum Streptophyta; class Magnoliopsida; order Fabales; family Fabaceae; genus Saraca; species Saraca asoca. The sequence goes on along the minus strand of JANHAO010015701.1, from coordinate 3,374 downwards.
TTGTAATTTAGTCACCTTTTTTTTTTTTTTTTCATTTTGCTAAATAAAATTTGTTTCTCTCATTTTAGTTTAGTGTAGTAAAATGCTCTAGCTAGTCCGTTAATGTAATTTTACGCCTTGTTAGGAGATTAAATATTTTTATCATTAATTTTTTATTAAAATTTATAATTTTTCATGTAACTAATTTACTTTAATATAAAAAAAAAATCTACAAAAATCTCAATCTGCCCTTAGAACTGCCCTTTTGTTAATCCACTTCCTCCTTTGATGACCGTAGTGTCTCTTCCATTTTCAGAGGTTCTACGATCTCACATTGATGCACTTCACATAATATCAAGGATTAAGATGGATTTTATTCTTTATAATTTTAAGAAATTTTTTATTTTTTATAATTATATCCTAAAATTTAAAATTATTTATAATTAAATCATCACAACCAACTAATATCAAATTCAACTTAGAGAATTTAATATGTTTATTAAATAGATATGTTAGTATTTTAGCTTTGTTGACTTATTATGTTCACCTCATCAAAATTTACTTACTAATCTTTATTTGTCATATAAAAAAACTTATTGTCATTATTTTCTTAAAAAGAAAAAAGAAAAAAATTTACATATTAATAATGATTTAAAGGTTGAGATTTTTCTTTCCAAAATCATTAATAAAAAATGACAAAAAAAATCTCTAATTAAATTTTAAGTCGATTTCTATCATTTGGATTTAATAGAAATTATAATAAAGAATTAATTTTAATTATTTCAAATTTGAGAATGTGATTACATAAAATAAAATTATAAATATTGAATTATAAATCGTGGAAAGTGTACACAAACTGAAACGCCTCTTTTCCCTGACTTCAATTTACTTTGATGCACTTAACATTGCTGAGTTTGGAATCGACACGTGGCACATATCCATGCTTCAGTTTACCTGATGCCCCGAAAAGTGCCATCCATAAAAATAAATGAATACAATGATATTATACATTGCATTACTCCAAATATTCCTTTACCTCTTTACACTCTTCCGAATTAAACTCTTTACATTCATTTTTCACTCGAGAAAATAATTCTTCTCCTGCTTTCAACACTCACAGACTAAGCCAATTCATGGGCGCAAATTCATCATTTTAGCCATTGTGAATGTAGAAATAGAAAGTAAAAGTAAAATTATTCCATGAAAAAAAAAAAAGACTTCTAAAATATTAAATCAAATTTATGTCTTAAATGTGACCCAATTTCATCATTATGAAAAACAACATGAGATTAGTACCACTTTTTTCAATCAGATATTTTCAGAATCATAACAAAATTTTGATTCAGTAACCTTAGTGTATTTGAAAATTCGACATTTTCATATCCAAATTTCAATATAATAATAACAAGTTAACACAACCAACAGTTAAACATACAAACATAACCCACAATGAAGAAAAAAAAAGGCATTACTGATTAGATGGCTTTGATGGCGGGGGGAGAAGAATCGATGGAGGAGCTCGGTTCTGAGTTCGGGTCAGAGCTGCCGGCATCTGAACCAGTGTGGAGGAGCGGGGCGCGAATGTTGTTGGATGGAAGGATGTCGTCGTGGTCGTCGGGATCGTAGTCGGGATTGAGGTTGCGATCGATGGCTTCGCGGCCTTTCTCGAGGCAAGGTTTGCAGGCGATTTCAATGGTGATCCAACCCAGAACCACACCAACTATTGCTATCACTGCGGTGGTTATGGCACCCATTGAAGTTTGATGAATTATGCCAATTACTACTCCTCCCAGTCAATCGATCTCTCTCAGTTCCTTTTGGAATAGTTGAAATGAAAACATCTATAATAAAGGCTTTAATCATGGAGTGGAATAATGGGTCGAACTATTTGGGCCTTACTTTAATTCCGACAACGGCTTTGCAAAATGGATCCTTTTCGGACTTTGGGTTTTCACTTAAAAGCTTAAATGGACTCGAACAAGTTTTATTGTGCCAGGCATAGAATAATAACTTGTAATATTTATCGCGCCAGAGATTCTGGCATCTTTATACTACAACATAAAATATCTCTTTGATATTATATGATAAATACATGTCATTTATTAATTTTATCGTCATATGTTAATTTTATGAGATTTATACACTTATTAAAAATCTTATTTTTTAATTTTTAAGACATTAAAATTACATAAGTTAATAAATGAACTACATTTAACATCTATTTATTTCGGCGAAAAATAAAATTTTATAAAAAATACTTTCTTAAAAAAATATATTTCTAGAAAATGAATTAATTTTTTATTATTAGGATAACAAAAGGAAAAAAAATACTTTCTTTTGTTTGGTGCATAAAAATAATTTATTTTCTTTTATTGAAAAATATCATTATACATGTAAATTTCATCTTTAAAATCATACTACACAATAATTGTTTTGTTATTAAAATGTTTTCAAAATATGAGTCAACAATTACTAATAAAAAGTAAAAGTTAATTATATTTTCCATTAAAAATAACATTCAAAGAAAAATATTCAAATTCTTCTTTTTCATCTTCATCATTTCTTCATAAACTTTTATATTCAATTAACTTTAACTATTATTTATTATATTTGCTAACTTTCTTAATTACTTAAATACTTTCTTAATATAATTTTTAATATAATTATTAAATTACCAACATTTGTTAAAATGGAAGAAGAAATAGAAGATGAGAGATAGGAGAGAGAGAGAGAGGGAAAAAAGAGAAAGATAGAGAGGGATATTTTATGTATCCTTCTAATATCATGATATTTATATCTCCTGGAGACACACCATTTAGAAGCTCTATGTTGCTAATTCAGACGAGATACAAGCTTATGCTAGTTTCAGGTTTAATTTAGTACCAGAAGCTAACAAAAACTAAGGATCTCATGCACCTAAACTCATACTATTTAAGATACTCGTTTCCAATCAGGGGCGGACACAGGTTTTCCAGTCAGGGGGGGCTGGGCTTGTTCCAGTGAAATCGAGGTAAGTGGCAGGGTGGAATCGGAGGCGGTGGAGGATGCCGCCGGCGAAGGAACAGTACAAATAATTACAGTACAAAAAGAAGCTATGTGAACAAAGGAAGAAGCTATGTGAATGTAGGGGTGAAGTATGCAAATAATTACAGTACAAATCATTTATACAAAGAATAAATGATTTGTACAGTACAAAGAATAAAGGATGTCGGGGTGAATGAAATATGGGCCTTATGGGATGCAAACACTAGCCAGCTGTTATTTACACGATAAAGGAACAGATGAGATGCAAACCCTTATGCGCCTTTCCTATAAATTGCACTGAACCACCAATAAAATGGCCTTGGAACGGCCCATGCTTATTTACAGCCTTGAGAGTATTCGAAAGAGAGAAG
>JANHAO010015700.1:0-14714 GCA_026873985.1 Saraca asoca | reverse complement strand
ACTTAAACATGGTTTTCCAATATGATTTTAGTGGGTTTTTAGGTGAATATGGGATTATTTACTCATTGAGTTTCCTAGAAACTCACTCCTGTTGTTTCCATATTTTTCAATGATAAATGAGCTCTTGAGGTCCCTCCATTCATTTGAGCATCCTCTGCGGAGATTGACAGGTATAAATTATGATGTGGTTTGGCAGTAGGATAGGATTTCATATGCATGTGTTGTACATATTGTCTGGATGCCCAGTAGGTAGTTGTTGTGTATAGTCTGGGCAACTGCGCATATTTTATATGTTTATACAGGTTTGATAAACGTGTAGCCCTTTGTTTGGATGTAGGCCATGTGGCCAGATGTCCAAAAAACAGAGGAAACTCTGCCGAATTTTCGGTAGAGATATTAAAATTATATTGATTGGTTAAAGAAATGTTTATGCATTGGTGTGCTGTCATGGTTACTTAGTAAGGCGGGTAGGGGGTTTCCTTAAGGAAAGGGATTCTTAAAGGTGATCTTCTACGCCGGTCACAGGCCCAGGATTTAGGTTGTGACAAAAGGAACTAGCTAGCGAGGCGTAACTAGCAACCTAGGAGCTCGCTAGACAGAAGACAAATCCACATTCTGCCCAGCAAACACACGGGGCCCACCTATAGGAGGCAATCTGCAATAGTCGAATTTCAAGATTTAGTCTGAAGGAGATGAATTGTAAAGAGAGGAGGCCTAGATATTGAAACTTTGTAGAAATATTTTTTGATTAATACACTATCGTGGACATAGGGTCCGGTACCATCTGGATTTGGCCAAATCACATTAAAAACCTTGTGTTTCCTTGTTGCTCTTCCTTCCCTCCATATTTATTATGCTGATTTCCTGTTTGAGAACCAGTTAACAGCTTGAGATCTTAAAAGAATCCCCCATTGGCTGGAGTTTGGATCAGAACCAAAATTCGATGTCAACAGAAGATGGGTTGAAGAATTTCCAAGCATTTTATGGTCCTATAAAATGACCGTGCATTTAGCTATGGGGGAAACTCCTTTTATGCTTACATATGGAAATGAAGTCATGCCCCCAGTAGAGCTTTGATAATGCTTCAAATAAAAGGAACAATATGAGCATCAAAAGAATGAGGAAAGGAGAGGAACTCGACATGCTAAATGAGACAACAGAAATGACTCATCCTCAAAATGAATGGTATAAAGCAAAGATCACCCAAATTGCTAATAAAAGAGTAAAGAATAAAGCATTTGTGAATAGAGATTTAGTTCTGTAAAGGGCAAATGGACCATGGAAGGTACAAATTAAAGGAAAACTAGCAGTTATGTGGGAGAGGCCATTTAGAGTGCAGGAAAACCTCCTTAATGAGGCCTACCACCTATAAATTATTTAAGGGAAGCCTCTTCCTCGAACATGTAATGCAACACACTTAAGGAAATATTATGTATAGGTCTAATTCTTTGTCTAATGCAGTGAAATGGAAATGAGAATTACACCATATACATTTCAAAAAGTTTAGCAAACCCCTCTAAATAAATAAAGCCTAGGCAAATCTCTCAACACAATTAAAATCCAACTAGACCCCCTAGAATAAATAAAGCCTGAGCATATCCCTCGATACAACAATAATCTAAGCAAACCCTTGGTACAAATAAAGCCTAAGCAAATTCCTAGGTATAATTAAAATCCAAACAGATGCCTCAGTATAAATAAAACTCAAGCATATCCCTTGGCACAATTAAAATCCAAGCAAACCCCTTAGAACAAATAAAGCACAAGCAAATCTCTTGACACAATTAAAATATGAGTAGACCCCTCAGTGTAAATAAGGCTCAAGCATATCTCTGGGCACAATTAAAAGATCAAGCAGATCCTTCAACATAAAGTAAAAACCTGAACAGGTCCTACGATATTGGTAAACCATTTCTCGTAGAATATCATTCAAATGCATGTAAAACAAGCTAATTAAAGGCTAATAGAAATTTGAATGTTTGACAATTCAGTAAAAATCACAAGGCACGTTGGAGGCACACGAACAATATTAAGAACAAGAAAATACATGAATTCAAATGGAAATTCGGCCTATTCCTTATATAAAGTGAAATAATAAAATGTTATGACAATAAGAAAGTTCAAAAAGAATCTTGGTCCTTCATCAGCCTTTCAAAATTCTGCATCTAAGGCTCATCTCCATCAAACTTAGAAAAGTCACACAGAAAGGCCCAATAATTATCATTTACATTGGATAAAGAACTGCTCTTTTGGCCCTTAATAGAAATATCCTCTAGAGCCTTTCTGGTATGTAATGGTGGCCCTTTGGTATGAACGGAGGGACATTTGATCCGGTCAGGAAAGGAGTCATCTATAACAATCACCTCGAACATTGACTTAGTATGAGCAGTTAGTAGAGTAGAAGTTTTCCATCTCAACTAAATTTGGGCACAGGCCCCCGATGGTTGCTTTGAATCCATCTTTGAATGCAAAGTTTGGCTAACCAATAATTTGTAAAGCAAAACATGCAGTTAAAGCACTAGTTTTTCTGATAAATCTGAAAAAATAGTAGGGTCGTGAATAACACAATCACAAAAAAGAGAACCTCCATTCCTCATGCTATTGGAAAGGGATATAGCAATAAAAAAAAGAAAAAGAAAATGAGGCCAAATGCATACAAAACTATGTGAAAACCCACCAAATGAAAAAGAGACTCAAAAAAATTGAGGAACGATGTCGAAGAAAGGAGAAAGAACTAAAAATAGCAAGGGCATGCTAGGGCAAAGCACAATAGTTGTCACCAATAAAGCCTACTTGGCTTTTATAAGAGGTTATCAGGTGATCTGATGGCTAGGAGGAATTCAAAAGAATGGTAAAGGTGAGATAATGATCCTTGCCCTTTCAAGTTCTAAGACACCTTGAGAAAGAAAATTCCTGGGGAATTTTAAGAGTCCTAGGAAAGGAAAATCCCTAAGTAGCTTCAAATGCTTCAGTAAAGAGTTTTCTAGGTAGCATATTAGTGTAAGGAAAGGATAAAATAGCTTTCCCAGTGAAGAGCAAAAATCAAAGTGAAAGTCATGGTAGCAAAAGAATATGTGGAAGAAGGATAATACAAGCCCATTGGAGGCATGAGATGGTGACAATAAAGTGATAAGTAGCCCATTGGAGGCTTGTTTGAATGGAAAGACCATTGATGCCAAGATCTTGTAGTCGTTTAGTAAATTAGAGAAAAGAACTACGAAAAAAGATGCACATGTGAGTGTCATACATGGGACAACTAAAGAAATAAACAAATAACATGCAAAAAAAGTTTAAAAATGTAGTGTGAGTAAATAAGTTCATTAATATGGTTGTTCGATATGCTTCATACCTAAAAAAACAAGTGGTGGTAGCGGGATAGCATTAATCAAAAACACCTGAGTTAGCTTAATTCTTGGGCATATCCTACAAATTTCATCCAAAGTCTTATCTCGATCAATCCTTATTAAGCCAAGCATGATGCTAGGGTTAAAATGCTTAATTTGGCAGATGGCCACTCTATACCTGGAGTGGAGCATGGGAAAGGTCAATTCTTCAACTTCCTTCATGGTGTTTTAGAGTCTTTTTGTGAAAGCTGCTTCATTTTCTTCTAGCATTTGCTATTTAGCTTTTAACTCCTTAGCCAAGCTTTCACTCTTTTCAAGCAAAGTGTCTCACTCTTTTACAAGCTTGGCAACACGATTAGTCAGGTCATATATATTTTTGTCTCAGTCAATTTTTGCCAGTTCTCTTTTTGCTCCGGGTAAAAGAGGGTACCATGGCTAGAATAACAATAAATAAATGAATGAGTTGGGTCATGGAAGACTTCAAAAAGCAAAGAGGCCCATGGTCCAACAAAAACTCTTCTGTGCAATCTTTATGAATAGGGAAAAGCATATGATAGCCCACGAAGGCACTATAGTTAGCATTTTTGTACCATAGGCTGTCCATAATGTCAAACAACATGTTGTTTTCCTCGGGCTCTTTGATTGACTCTAACTCCTCCTAAGCTCCCACTTTGATTTTCTTAGAGGAAGAGGCAAGGGTTTTAAAGGAGCTATCTTCTTTGCCTTTACTTGATTCTTCAAAGGAAGCTTTTTGCTTCCTCAATGATAGTGTCTTGCCCTGCCCAGAGACAACCTTAGGTCGATTGGAAAGGGGAAAGCCATAGGCTATATCAACAGGGGGCGCTAATTCAAGCTAAGTAGTTGAGGGCAACATAAGCTTCTCCTTGGCTAAGGCCTTAGTGGAATATGTTTGAAATCTATCTTCAAATGGTGGATCTCTATCACTTCATTATTTAACCAGCAATCTCTAAATAACAAACACAAAGGTTAGGAAAATGGAGTTGAAGAACAACATTAAAAGTAATAGGAAAATACATATGAAGCACGGATTGGGCGATAAACGACCATAATGCTAGCCGCCAAACAACGAGATCCTAGCCTTTGAAGGAGCATCCCTAAGATAGTTTGGTAGGTTTGGCCCATTTCGAAGGGTAAAGGGGCTCTTCGTCTTGAAGAAAAAATGGGTGGAATCACTCCACTGCTCGAACCTTAAAGAAAGAATGCTTCTAGGTGCGAACACTAGTGAGCACATTCTCTATAAAAACTAAAATCATGGCGTTGAAGGAAGTGCACCTAACCTCCAACTTTCTACTGAAAATATGTAAAGAAGAAGAGGAATGACTCTACTGTAAGAGCAAGTCAATGTCAAAGACTTAGAACTTCGAAATAGGGGAGGAAGGCCTAGGCATTCTAGGTCAGCTGTGAGGGACAAACATTTATGGCTTGTAGAATATTCTTTTGAAGAGCAAAAAAAGAAGGGTAGAAGTGAAGATGATCGACTACTTTTCCATAAAACATCATGAAAGATGAAGCGTAATAGCTACATGCCCATTCATCCTTTTAAGCAAGCTCAAAGACAATCCATTCGATAAATTCTTTTTGAATTTGGACTTTCTCAAACTCTTGGATCATATCAGGATCTTCCCATTCAAAGGAAATGATTATTCATTTAACATCTAGATGCACATCTCGTAAGTTATCAAGTGTGGCATCGATCAGGTAGACCCATTCGCACCCATGCTCATCATGGGATCAATCGACCATGATTATTCAAAAGGGGCAAACAAAATAGTAAATGATACTTTCAAGTGAATATTCCTTAAAGTTAGACGAAAAGTCAAAGTCTGATAAGAGGTTGATATGGTTGCTTGAGCTACTAGACATGAAGGGAAAAAGCACAATGACAAAAGTCACCTTCAAAGAAAAAAAAAACATAATTAGAATGAGTGATGACTAAGGGAATGACAATCGAAAAAAGGCAGTCAGGTAACAGTTGAAGGCATCAATAAAAGAAAGAAAAGAAGAAAAATAAAGGAATTTAGATAAAGAAAGAATCATTGGTAGGATTAAACACCTGTCTCTTCGATGCAGCCCAAGAAAGGTCTGGATGGTGCAGGGCATAACCACCGTAAAGAAGACATCGTAGCCAGCGCATTTTAAAAGAAAGCACAGAAATGTAAAGCAAAACATCATATAAAGGTAGAGGCAAGAAAGTTACTTGCAAAGAACTATGGTAGCAAGTCTAATGTCTAGGAAGGTGATGCTAGAGAAGGAGACTGTGAGTAGTAGTGACAAAGGTCAGACCGAGAAAGAGAAAGCAGTAGAGTAACCCCAAAAAGGCTCAAAGTGTTTTTTATAGATAAGGTAAAGAGGATCCAATAGTCTGGGATAACTGAGTAAACGATATGAATAGCAGTTCGTGTCGCCGAAGTGATGGTTTCAAGTCTCAAGGCCTCCTGAGACACCAAAGCCATCATTACTAACAATATAAATGATGGCTTGCCCCAAGAAACTAAAACGTTACTAAGTCGTCCAACCAATACATGACAAATGGCATGATCAAGCCTGCATAAACAATGTGACATTGGCAGTCGCTTAGCAAGATTCTTGCTGACGTTACTAATACGTTGCAGACATGAGATAGCACCTCATTCATCCAAAAACATACGAATTGGTACGTTTGACACCTATATATACTAGCAAGTATCCCTCCTCTTAGATCATCTTTTATACATTTACTAAAACTCTACTGAAACATTGAATTGATTGTTGGAGCATGCTTAGTGAACCACTTCCGTCTTATGCAATTGACCTTGTTATGTTTATAAGTGACCTAGCGGCCGTGCTTGACTTCGCCGATCACCCACATCTGTCGAAAAGTATCAACTTATAAAAAATATATATTTTATATTTGATAACATCTCTTGATGATTGATTATAAATAATTTATTCTTTTTTGAATAATACATAAACAAATCACTTTTAATTATATTAAATTATTAAAAAGTACAATGAAGAAAGAGAAGGTAATGAGAACTTTTATCCTTTGTTGAGATACAGATAATAATAATAAAAGAAAATAAAATAAAAGTAAGAATAATATGGATATAAACTTTAATGTTTCTCTTTCTATAATACTTATTAAAAAAAAACTACTCAAATTAGTTTTTATTGGATTAGGCTTATTGCCTATAATTGATTGTTGAAAGATTCCACAAGTGCAACTATGCATCTCTAAAAAGTGTTATAATCAATTATTTGATCTATAATTGATTAATAAGAATTCTAATTACTATACCAAACAATTACTAAGACAATCAACACCTACTCGATATCTTCATTTCTTTTCACAATTCGCAAGCATTAAAAGGGTATTTGGTTAAACCTGTGAAATGGAAAAGGAATAGAATCAAAAAAGGAGAATAATGGTAATAAGAATGGTTATTTTTAATTTGTTTAGTTCAATGTCGAAATGAAATCACACTTGTTTATAATTTTCTTTCTTACTGTTTGGTTAGATGGTGATTAACTGTTATAGGCATTTTTCGATTCTATGAGATGGGCTGGCAAAGGCCCAGTGGCAGGTTAGCCCAAGTGAGAAAAGAGTCAAGCTTACTAGATCGCTAACCACATGAGCACAGAATGAGACATAGGCCCTCAGCTTGCTAAGGGATAAGTCTCGGCTCGCATAGCTAATAACTCGCTATACGCAAGCTTGCATTGCCAAATGCGAGCTCGTGAGGTTCGACCTCACTGACCAAAGGCCAGGAACGGTTACAAATCAAGAGTCCCAACACACGGACATAGCGTCATGCTCAGCAAAGAGCTCGTTGAGGGTGAACCTGAAGCAGGGCCCCTCTCAGACCAAGATTCATGGGACCAGTTTGCAAGAAGCAGCATGCAGGCCCCATCCGTAGAAAGTAATTTACAGAAATCAATCAACAGTCTACAGAAGCTATTCTTGCAGTAGTCTAGGCTATCCTATACATTTATTTTAATGTAACAGAAATACAAATTATGTAATTACAATTATAACCTCTCCAGCCTCTATAAATAAGAGGAGGGAGATCATTGTAAAAAAAGTTGAAAAATAAATATTGTAACTCTGTCAGATTTTCACCGGAGTAATAAAATGCTAATGTAGACGTAAGAACTAGTGTTGCCCGATTTTGGCCGAACCACATTAAAAACCCTTCTCCCTTCTTCTAGCCCTTCCTCTTCGTCTCCTCACTCATTGCTTGCTCAATCAAATTGCAATTTGAGTCCCAAAGAACTCTTTTGGTTAACTAGATTTGGGCCTGAAATGAAATTCACCGTTAACATCAATAATGATAGATGGTGATGAATGGCGATAGATGGTGGACGATGGACAATAATGGTAGGTGATAGTGGGTGATAATCAATGGTGGTAGGTGGTTATAGGCAGTGGTTAATGACAGTAGATAGTAGTTGATGGTGGTCAATGGTAGCAAGTAATTATGGATGATGGTCAATGATCAACAGTGAAAAATGATGGTAGGCAATGGTCAAAGGTAATGGGCAGTCGTCAAAGGTGAAAGGTGATGGTGAGCAGTGATCAACGGCTACAGGTGGTGGTGAGTAGTGGTCAATGGTGATAGTGTTGGTGGGCAATTGTTAACATCAAAAGGTGAGTGGTGAGCAGTGGTTAATAACAAAAGGTAGTGGTAGGCAATGGTCAAATGGGTGGTGGTCAATAGTGGAAGGTGGTAATAGGTGGTGGTCAATAGTGGTAGTGGCTGTGGGCGATGGTCAACGAAGCAATGTGGTGGTGGGTAATAGTCAACAGTGGTAATGGTGGACGATAATGGTCAAAAGCTATAGTGGTGATAGGGTAGTGGTCAATAGCAAAAGGTGTTGGTGAATGATGGTCAGTGATAAAGTGGTAATAGGTAGTGGTTAATGGCCGAAAGTATGGTTGGGTGGTGGTTAAAGATGATAGGTGATGATGGGCGATGATCAACAATATTAAGTGGTGATGGATAATGGTCAATGGTGGTAAGTGGTGGTCAACGTTGTTAGTGGTAACAAGCGATGGTTAACGGCATAAGGTGATGGTGAGCAGTGGTCAATGATAGTAATGATGGTGGGTGATGATCAATGACGGTAGATAGCGGTCAGTGGTGGTTAAAGACGAAAGGTGACAATGAGCGGTGGTTAATGGTGGTAATAGTGCTCAAAGGCGTAAGGTGGTGATTGGTGATGGATAATGGTGGTAGTGGTGGTAGGTGATGGTTAACGACGTTAGTGATGGTGGATTGTGGATAACAGCGGAAAGTGTTGGTGAGCAGTGGTCAATGTGGTAATGGTGGTGGGCAGTGATCAACGGTAAAAGATGGTGATGAGTTGTGGTCAATGACAATAGGTGCTGGTGGATGGTAGTCATTGATGTTAGTTGTGATGAAAAATGGTCAATAGCAAGCAGTGATTAATGATGGAAGGTGGTGGTGAGTGGTGGTCAATAATGGTACAATAAATGGTGATAGGCAGTGGTCAATGATGGAATGTGGTAGTGAGCGATGGTCAATGGCGGTAGTGATGGTGAGCGATGGTCAACTGTGGTAATATTAATAGGTAGTGGTCAACTATAATAATGGTGATAGGTAATGGTCAACAAAATGTGGTGGCCAGCAATGATCAATGCAATAGTAGTGGTGGTCAACAACAAAAAGTGATGGTGGACAGTGGTCAACGACGATAAGTGGTGGTGCATAGTGGTCAATGACGATAGTAATGGAGGTAGTGGTCAACTAAATAAAGTGGTGGTGGGTGATTGTCAACGGTAGAAAGTAGTAGTGAGTAGTTGTCAATGATAATAGTAATAGTAGGCGATGATTAATGATAAAAGGTGATGGTGTACAATGGTTAATAACTATAGGTGGTGGAAGGCGATGGTTAACAATGGAAGGTGGCGGCGAGATACGGTTAATGGCGGTAGTAGTGATGAGTGTGGTCAACGGTGGTAATAGTAGTGGATAGTGGTCAACGACAGTAGTGGTGGTAGGTTGTGGTCAACGACGGAAGCTAGTGGTGAGTAGTGGTCAATGATAGAAAGTAATAGTAGGTAATGGTCAACGACGAAAGGGTGGTGGTTAATGATATTAATGGTGATGCATGGTGATTAACAATGGGCAATAGTCAATAACAAAAGATGGTGGTGAGCGACGGTCAACGATAGAAAGTGATAGTGGTGGTCAGTGGCCAACGACGGAAGATAGTGATGAACAATGGTCAATGACGATAGTAGTAGTGGGTGGTAGTCAATAATAGAAGGTAGTGATGGATGGTGATCATGGCTGTAGCCATCAATGTAAGTAATGGTGGACTATAGTCAACAACGAAAGATGATGATAAGTAATGGTCATAATGGTGATCAATACCGAAAAATGGTGGTGAGCGATAATCAATGTTGATAGTAATGGTGGGGTAATAGTCAACAACGATAAGTGGTGGTGGACGGTACTTAACGATGGAAGGTAAACGATAGTCAACAGTAATAAATGGTAGTGGAAATTTATGAGGGAATTTGTCGAGATCAAGTGATAGTAATATATTCTACTACACATTAATCAAATACTCAATAAGGAATTAGATTTTTTATGATGTTACTTGTGGTCTGAAATTCCCTAACCAAACACTCCCTGGATGCATTAGAACCCTTTGATTTCCACATTTAGTATCCACACAAATCTTCCTTATTTTTTTTTATTGATATTTATGTTTTTTATTTAATCTATTTATTTTGAAATTTGAAATAAATGATAATTTAATAATAAAAACACTAAACCTCATAAGAACTTAAACTCTTCCAGGAATCATCCAAAGAGAAAAGAAAATAAATAAATGAAAATAAAGAAAAAGAAAAAGATTAGAAAAGAGAAACTGTTAAGTCTGCAATGGTTTAGGGTTAAGTAATTGTTAAGTCAGCACGATTTAGTGTTAAGAATTACCACATCTACGTCTTAGTTAAAAATTGGATTAAATGTTAACTTTAGATAAAAACTAGACAAATAAAATATATAATGAGATCAAAATCAAACAAAATGAATTAATAAATCAAAATTTTCCACAATGTATGTTACGGGGACAAAAGTCTAATTTTTTATGTACACAAAAACTTGTTTTTCCTTCCTCCTTTTGGGTATATTAGAGTAAGGGTTGAAAGTCGAATCCTAACTCTAATTCTAATATCTCTGTATTAGAGAGATACCAAACACGTATACACAACTGACAAACAACACCAAAATGAAGGAACAGCCACCTCATTCCCTGTAGCTCAGATTTCTTAGTCCAACCCCGTAGCTTCACAAATAAGTCTTTCCCTGTGCCTTCATTCTTCATTCACCCGAAATTGGCTAACATGACAGCCAGGCAAGCAAATCGTCAAACAACTCTGCTTTCACGAAAGAGATAGGTTCCGTCTATGTTAGAAACCGAGCTGTATGCTTTTGGCAAAGTCAATCCCTTTGTCAGTGTTAGATTACCGTCATATTCTTCATGTTCCCTCGTTCTAAATTTGTGTTCTAGAAACTACCAAAATACCGAAAGTATAACACCAAAGCACCTCGTATTCACACAAGATTTTACCATTTTTTTGACACACACAAAAAGAGAACTATTGAGATCTACCAGAGACAGTACATATATGCTACAAACCTGACAAAGAAGGCCAAACCTAATTAATTAGTTAATTTCAGATCCAATACAACTTACTTCCCATACAATTGGGTGTTTTTTTTTTTTTAAATATTAAATTATTAAAGTCCCTGATCGGCGGGGATTCATTATCAAACAACAAGTGTTCGTTTGTTTGGTTAAGTTGATAATTGATAACCATGGTTTAGTTCACAGTTAATCCTGAATTATCATCTTCACCCCCATTAATCATCATCATCAGCATGAACTTTGACGCACCGAACAAGCAACAACCTGCGCCCAATGTCTCAATCTCGTCTTCACCGTCTCAGGATTATCACCTTCATCACCCAACACAAACAAAATGTTAATTTTGTTATCAAAGTACATCTTTTTTCAAAAAAAAAAAACAAATTGGGATCAAAACCACTGAAAAAAAATAAAAATTAAATAAAAGAGACGGGAAAAGGGAAAATATATACCACGGCCGAATATAGCGGTGTGGGGACTGCCGAGAGGGGAGGGAGTGTCGCATTCGGATGCTGTGGACGAAGACGGCGTCCTTGTGATGGTGGACTTGGAGGCTACGGCGTCGTTGTAACTTTTGTTGACGGCGAAGTAAAGGCCGAGAGCTGGTAGAGTATCGGACAAACGTTGATCTAGCTCGACCTCAGGGGAAGACTCGAATCCGAAGCCCAATTCAATGCAAGCCTTGAGTTCGTCAACATCATCGTCCGTCACGCTCTTGCTGCGGCGGTTCTTCCAGTTGCCCTTGCGGCGAAGCCACGCCTCCTCACGATATACATCGGGTGACCACGATCGCTGCTTGTACAGCGGCGACGCTGCGGGTTGAACAGGTCGATCCCGCAGTGGTTGATGAATCTGAAAGGGAGGAGGTGATGATGGCGATGGAGGCGGCGGCGCGTGGGTTTCAGACATGGGTGGGAGAGTAAATGACCCCGAGCACAGCCCCTTTGGTTTGGGGTTGTGCGGAGGTCGGGAGACCTCGCACGGTGGGTTAGAGAACGCTATGGCTTATTAGGTTTTCTTTTGGCGCTTTTGGAAGGGAAGGCAGACACTGGCTTTAAAGGTGTGAGGTGGTAAGGCGGTGGGGCCATGTAGACGGAGGACTCGCGGCTGATTGGTCCATGTCATGATTATGTGCCTTTTGCATTTTCTTTGTATTTTCCTGCCTCTTCCTGGAAATTACTAAGAAAATACGAGAAAGTTTGTCGTATTTTGCTTGCCGTAATGCCGTGGAGATGTTGGTGAAGAAATCTGAGTCTTCCAAATGAATGTATATATTTTTTTTAGCTCATCCGCGTAAAGTATAATAGCTTATGGCCCAAGGAAAATGTTCGTCTAAATACTTAGAAACATGTTCAATAATATTATTTTATATATTATATATAGAATTTATATTTTATGTAACAACGTTATAATTATATTTACAATAATTATAAATAAAATATTGTTACTTATTTTATATTTTTAAATATAATAAAATAATATGAATGAAAAAACATGAAATATATGAGAATATTTATATATGTAGTACATAAAATATAAATATATATTATTAATTATAATATAATCTCGTTATTTTTCTTTACCAAAAGAAAAACTTGAATAAATGTTTAGAATGGAAGCTTTGTTGTTGTCATTGTGCGAGGAGTTTAAAAATGAAATATTAGATTAATACAATGGATCACATATATATATATATATATATATATATATATTAGAATTGAGATATTCACCTCATTAGCCGCGGGATCCTCCATGATTGAAGGCAGTTCCAAATAGTTTAGGTAAATAATGTTTGGGTTTAGTTTGAGATGGAAGAAACAAAAATAAAACACATGATGAATAGAATACTAAGAATGTTAATAATGTGGATTACGTAGCGTGGTATGTTAACAAAGGAGACATGCCAAATCATGAAGCCACTTGAGATAATCGCAATTTGCACCTACGTCACCTTAAATTTTCTCCTAATCGTGATTAAAAGGATATGCCAGGTAGATTCTTAAAGATCACAAAAGCACCAAGGTTTTGCAGACCAATTCATCATTCTATGTTCTTCTGGAAGGTAGTGTTCCATGTAAGCAAAGCTTATCTCTACGAATATTTAAGCTTGGGATTTCTGGGTATATTTTAGTTGCTGGCGGCAGGCAGCTCCTCTCGGATAAATTACTATTTGTTAGTTTAATACACAAGTTGTCAAGAAAGCAATCAAAGAGACATATGCTTATGTGGCCAAAGCAATTTAATCAGATACAGTGCCGTATAATTGGTGGCATTTAATGTTATAAAAAATATAGTAATATGTTTATTCGTAGATGGAAAGCATCAGAGTCATTGTCAAAAATCAGAGCAATAATGGTATTCACTAATTGGGTCAGCGAAAGTAGAAATCATGTAAAGTTGTACCTCTTAATTCTACAATATCAGCAAAGGACGGAGACCGATTGGGTCAGTGGTAGCTCTTCTCTTCTCAAAATTTTTTTTTTATATTTTTAAAATAATTTTATCTAAAATATTTATATTCACAAAAATATTTTTAATATTTTTTCAAAATATTTTTATAAAAAAATAAATATATTATATTTTCATAACATAAAAAATTTTTTATTATATAAAAAATTATTTTAATCCTATTTACATTAAAATATCTTCACTTTACATTATTATCTTTTATTATGGATAATAATAATATATTATTATTGATAGATTAATATTTTGTTATTAATCTCTTAATTTTTATAAGAATATTTTTATATTTTAAAATATAATATTATAATGTTTTTATAATTTTTTAAATTAAATTAAATTAAATTAAACACAATAATTTAATATTTTAAAAACGTATCATTCTGCTTTGGTGGAAATATTTTCGTATTCATGGGTTTCGGGGGATCCTAGTGTGGGGTAGGACTTAGGAGATGCTTTATTAATCGTAGATACTGGTAGGCTTTTGAAAGAAAACCAAACTAAAGTGCCATTTTATTTGGTATTGAGGTTAATGTGATGGGTTGCACCATGCAATGTCACCATTGGTCTCCTCTTTTTATTTGGCATTGCTAAAAAGAGTATAATTAACCGTAACAAATCAAAATATCGGAGAGGGGTGTGTGTGTGGTATTTGAGGTGTTCATGAATCATCATCTCAACCCATCTCATTCTCTTTTATGTTTTAGCTTACAACTTTCTGCATACTTATTTGAAATACACATAAAAAATGTTCGCTACACTTCAAAAATCAACTAATTAAGTACAATGAATTTGGTTTTTTTATTCTTATGTGTCTGTTGAACTTTAAAAAAAAATTAAAATGATTAATTTTTATTTGGTTTAATTCCAACTAATTTAGAAGATATCTTTTTTAAAATTGATTTTTATTTAGGCTATTCTTCTTTAATCAAAATCTTTGCTTATTTCTCACCAATTTTTTTTACTTTCTAGTTCATTTGAAATTTAAATTTAAATTATATATGTTACAATTTATGAAAGAAAACTTAGTTAAAAATCAGTTCTCAAATAAATTTTAAGCTTGCTTATTACATAAAAAAACTAAATCGTATTTATTTAAGTTTACATAATTAGTTCACATTTATTTTAAAGATTCCATAGTGTTGGGGAACTGTTGGGAAAATTATGGTACAAAGCAGATTCACAACTAAAGTAAAATTGAGAAGAATGAAGATAAACTGGACA
>JANHAO010015699.1:0-14711 GCA_026873985.1 Saraca asoca | reverse complement strand
GGACTAAAGGTTAGTAAGCTCTACCTTCACTCTAGATTTGATCTAGGATGCTTTGAGACCTCAAATTAGTGGATCTATGGGAGTTGCCAAGCAAACCTAACAAGACCAACATCAGGTTTAGATTTAAATTAAGAAAAAAAATTATCGTCTTAATAAAATTACATGAATTTCTTTTGTAGTTTTAAAATTTATTCAAATTTTCTTTGAAATAAAAAAATAATTATATTTAAATTTGGATTTAAATTTTTTATTAATCAAATAATAAGAAAATATTATAAATTTAAATTAAATAATATAAAATATTCTGAATATTTTGTTATTAAATATATATTTTGATTGAGCTTAAGTGATTAAAGTAATATTATATTTATGTCAAAATTAAATTTTTTTGTCAATTATATTTTAACCATTTAAATTTGATCAAAATATGTTTTTGATAAAAAAAATATTTAAAATATTATTAAATTTCAATGATATAGTCATATTTTTTCATTATTTATTAATAAAAAAAATATAATTTTAAATTTAAGTATAATATTTTTTTATGATTTAATAGAGATTTGACTAAATTTTGAAATTAGAGGAGAAGTCTGCCTAATTTTATTAAAAATCAGAAGTCGTCCAAGCATTTTTCTCTAAAATCAAAGTTTCTTTTTAGATCAATTTATATTTGACAATCCATATGTGCTCTCCTAAATTTTAGCTCAACCCCACTTTTAGCCAAAGAAGAAACGCTGTCAAAAAACAAAAGAGGAGTACGATAAGAATAATAACATAATCCCAAGTCCTAACCCCAGGAGAGATAACAATTAATCTAATCCTTTATCCCATAATCTTTTGATTAAGACGAGGTTTAATTTGCAACAAATATGCACTTTGGTTTGATCAACATTTGTATACGTATAACACAAAAAAGTACGAGTTTTTGCTTCTCAATGTCTTTCCTTTTTTTTTTTTCCCGTCTTCACAAACTTAGGCCAAATAAAAGGTTAATATCCGAAGATGATATGTAAGTTGCAATGTATAGTATATATAGATATGATTGTCTGATATTATTTTGGAATTTTCCTTCCTTCCATCTCCTAAATTTGAATAATATTACGTGTATTAAATAATTTGTCCTTTTTTATAGAAAAATATACACGATCAGCTATCATATATGATGTGGGATCCATGCAAATCTAAGTTATACTGCATTTGTGTTTGTCTCTTTTTTTTCCTGGATTGATAAAATTTACTTGCTCAACAAATAAAGTAGAAATTTTGCATTTCAAGAATCTTTCTCAAGTTTAAGCCCCCTCTAAGTTGTCACTTTCCTCGTCAATCCGGAGAAAAAAACCCACATTTTCGTTGGCCTATATGATTGTCACGGTCCTGACAGAGTTTTGTCATTACACAAGGAAAAAAACGAGGTTTCTTCCTTCTATGGTACTCAACTCAATGCAAGCACCAAGAAACTTCGTGGGGTTTTCCTAGAGTCGAGAGAAACATGAAACCAGTACGTTCTCTTCTGTTTGTAGATATGCTTGAGTGAGCAGTGAGTACAAAGGCTTATATAAGTTTTGCTGTTTCCCCTGCTTTTACAATGCATCCATCATTCAATTAGCCAGGCCCATGCATCTTGCTTTCTACTTCACTGCCTAAACTTGCTCAGGTATGGCATTTTCTGCCCATTTCTGCTAATCGTTGCCATGCATTGTTTTGATTATTCAAATGGAGACAATTAAACTGTTCATTTCCATTTTATGCAATTCAAGTTATCCATGATCAACTTTTAGCAACATTTGTTGTGAGTTATGGAAATATTTCTAATTCTATTGTATTGTTGCTTTTAAATTTTTAACATGTAATCATTTATAACTAATGCTAAAACTTACAATGTAATTTTTGACTTGTTAAAAATCAAAAAAATAGTAGTATCTATTTTTCCAAGTCTATAACAACAACAAAATCTTATCTCATTATATGGGGTTGGCTACATGAACCAAACCATGCCATTGTTAATTCATGTCATAAAAGATTTGATTTTCCTTTCATCGGTTTAGGACCAGCTGTTTAGAGAAAAAAGAAAAAAAAAAGGAAAATAACAAGCATGACGACCAGCGGAGTTTTTTCAATACAACAGCAAGACTAGAGTTTTATCTCAATTTAATTGGGCTTTTGGTGACATCAAATTTTGTTTTTCTTTACAATGAACCTATGGTTCCTCGTGAGAGTTTGGCACACAGTGGTGGTCCATTTATAGTCTGTTTGAAAGTGAGAGAAATAAGGGAAAACGGAATGAAAAAGAGGGCAAGCCATTACATTTTTAGTACAACTTTTATGAAGTTAGGTCTCAATCTTGATCCTTTTCTCCCTCATTTGCTTTACTACCAAACAGATCATTAATCCTACTATAAATTTTACCCAAAAATATGATGTTCTTCAGGTTTGATATTTGGGGATAACATTTTAGTCCTTGCGGCAGAATAAAACACACATGGAGATTAAATTTGTGCTGATAGCTTTTACATTGTGGGCTTCCATGAGCTATGTGTCAACTACTTCGTCCAATGGCCTTGTGAGGATCAGTTTGAAGAAGCATAACTGGGATCTTGACACAATAAGAATTGCCCAAATTAGCAGAAACGTGGGTATATTTGCAAAGATATTGCCTGGATCTTTTCAAAATACGAGCAAGTCACATGCAAATATCATCTTCATGAAAAACTATTTGGAGACCCAATATTTTGGACAAATTGGAATTGGTTCACCACCACAGAAGTTCAATGTCATATTTGACACAGCCAGTTCCAACCTTTGGGTTTCATCATCAAACAGTTATACTTCAGTGAGTTTCTTTTCTTAAAGGTGTAGTTTTATGTACTATATATATGTTCATTTTCCTTCATTTTCATAGTTAGTGTACTAACTCTTTCTTCTTGCAGCCTGCTTGTTACATCCTATCTCCTTTTAGTGCAGGGAAGTGCAGAACATATAAAGGTAAAGTTGCACTGCTTTAAATTTTGATAAATCCCTTTTGCTGAGAAAATTTCATAGCATTTTTTGTTTTTCTCTTCGTTTTTTTTTTTCTAAAAGTATATAAAACAGAAAAAATAAGAGCAATGTTTTATTGTGCTTGATTTAGGAACGGCTTACAATGTCTCTTTTGGTTTCGGATCAATCTCGGGTTTCCTTAGCAAAGATAAAGTGCAAGTTGGAGACCTGGTTATCAAAGATCAGGTAGAAGAGTTTAAGTTTCCTTGTACTGGTTTCTTGTCTTTGCTATCATAGATGATAACTTCTTTTCCTTTTTTATTTTTGTTTCTTATTTTTTGTTTTTACCATCTATATCATTGTCAGGTTCTCATCAAGGCAAAAAGAGATACAATTCCTTCTCATCTGCTTGCAAATCTTGATGGGATACTTGGACTTGGGTTAGGAGAAAATTCTGCAGGAGAAACTGAGCCAATTTGGTAAAAGATTGTATAATGTTCATAGTATACATACATTATCCTCTGTTTATAAATATGATGTTGGTTCCTTGTATGGTTCTCCACTTTATTACCGTTTTCATGTTATGCGATAGGTACAATATGGTTCGACAAGGTTTAATGAGCCAGAAAATGTTCTCTTTCTGGTTTAATCAAAGCGGAAATGAGGGAGGTGAAATTGTTTTTGGTGGTGTTGATCAGAAACACTTCAAGGGTGAACATACTTTTTTTCCAGTCACTCGAAAAGGCCACTGGCAGGTGCGTGAACTTTGTTGCAAAATTTAAATTTCTAAATCAGTTTGGCATTCTCATATCAGTGATAAGTTTTTCTTTCTGATTTTATTCTCATCCAGATTGAAGTTGGAGATTTTCTTATTGCAAATCAGTCTACAGGTGATTGCATAAATTCTGACTAAAAAATGTTAAGATTATTTATTCCTCATCAATTTGACTCAAAAATGTTGGGACTGTTTGTTCTTCATCAATTTGACTCATGGATCAAATACTTTAACATAATTCTATGGCTATGTCAGTTATACCACAGATAGGACGATATTGATAAATTTCCTTTACTGTAACTTGGTTTTCAAGAAAGCAAAAAAAGTGTTATGTTCAATTATTCTCCTTCAAGTCTACAAAATATTTAGTATGACCTTGCCACCGAAGGAACTTCATTGAAATTACAATTTTCTTGTATCAGGCTTATGCAGGGGAGGTTGTGCTGCCATGGTGGATTCAGGCAGTTCTTTCATTGCTGGACCTACTGTATGTGCCATTCTCTCTATTTTAGTTTATTGTTGCCTGATATTTAGTAGAAAAATGCTACTTGTACACATAATCCCCTCAAATTATTCCTCACACTTGTGAATATGCACAGTCTGAGTTAAACTGACCTTACTTGTTTAAACAAACAAGGTCAATTTGACTCATAGTGTACTATATGTACAGGTATGAGATGTGATGTGTGCAAATAACGTTTAGGGTTTAAGGTTTAGTGTATTTATAGCACTATTTGAATGATTAGTACTTCATTACTACTTGAATGATTAGTACTTCATTCAATCGACCTTCCAATTTGATCTTTTGAGTAGAGTTTATTGATATCAGGCTATTGTGAATGTGATCAATGATGCCATCGGAGCAAGAGAATCTGCAAACCAAGAATGTAAAAGAGTTGTCTCTCAGTATGGTGATTTGATGTGGGATCTTCTCATGTCAGGGGTTAGTCTTTCTCACATCACTTATTCATTATTCTGAATGATGGAAGGTGAATTTCTCATACTATCAAATTTTTTATTCCAACAGCTACAACCCAACAAATTGTGTCAAAATATTGGACTTTGTAACAATGAAAGTCTGGATGCCAGGTAGGAAATCTCTTTAAGTATTGGCTTCGATTTTGATGCAATTAGTACAAATGGGTTTTCCACTATCGCTGAATTACAAGTTACCATATATAAAAAATTTCTATCGTTAGTAAAGGTTTTTTGACTTTATCTTAAGATGCGGCACCTTCTTGATCAATAATGTTAGTAGTTTTACACAATGCATCAAATTTAATCTCGTTTATGATTTCTTTTCCAATGAATTCATTACCTATTACTAGAAGTAGCTATATGAAAGGCCAAACTGTAAATTATGCAGCAAAATCATTAAAACAGTGGTAGAAGATCAAAAGAGTGGAATGGGAAACGGAGGTGGTCCAAATCTTCAGTGCACTGCTTGTGAGATGATTGTTCTATGGATGAGAATCCAACTGTTGCAAAACAATACAAAAGAAAAAGTATTTGAATATCTGAACAAGGTCTCTTCCCCTTACTCTCTTCTTCTTGTTTTATTTAAGATTTATGAGTAGTTCGCTACCAAAGCTCATCCATTATCTTGCTTCTTGTTTCATTGAAGCTTTGTGACAATTTGCCAAACCCAGCAGGAGACATGACCATAAACTGTGACAATGCAGTGAACATGCCAAATGTTTCTTTCATCATCGGAAATAAGTTCTTCCATTTAACTCCTGAACAGGTATAAATCCTATTTTATTTGTTGTTTTTAAGGTTTCTTAAAAGTTACCTCAGTTGTTAATACTTTTATTTATTTATTTTTTTCCCACTGTCACTGAATTTTCAAAAATGAATCATGCCGCCAGTGGTCAACAACTGAGGAGATTTGATGAATCATGATTAATAATAAAACTAATTTTCCCTGTTAAATTTGCATTGATTGCTTTTACAGTATATCCTCAAGATATCACAAGGTTCAACCACCTTTTGCATCAGTGGCTTTGTTCCTCTAGAAACTCCTCCTTTTGGAGGTTCTACTTGGTTAGTTTTTCTTCCCTTGTTTATATTATAAATTTGGTTGTGCTCTCACACTAATCAGAGGTGAAACCACAAATTATTGAGTTCATGTATGAAGTCAGTGTAAGTAACGAGGATTCTATATATAAAATGAGCATAACTCTAAAAAAAAATATGAAAATCACTTTAAAATGGTAAAATAGTTGAGAAGCATTTTAAAAATTAATAGCTTAGAAATGAATAAATTGATTTCTAAATTTCTAATGAATGTGTCATTAGAAAATCACTAGTTATGCATTTTTTTCACACAATTTTCTCACGTGATAAATGGATTGTAAGATTTAAAATTATAATAAATCTCACAACTATCTTACAATATAAGAAATAGTGTGAAAAATATGTATTTATATAACATTTCTCATGCTATTAACAATTCTCAAATTTCTTATTTCTTATTATATCAATCTGTTTCTATCCAGGATTCTGGGACAAATTTTTATGGGAGCTTATCACACAGTGTTCGATTATGGGAATCTCCAAATAGGTTTTGCAGAAGCAGCTTAGGGACTGTTAAATGTTCAGCATCTTAAGAGTGTCTTAGGGAGATGAACTTGGTTGAGTAGTTGTAATGTTTGATGACAAAGACAGCTGAGCTGGATTAATTTGCCTATTTAAGCCCATCTATGAAGTATTTATGATTAATTACGGAACATCACGTGGTGGGTGGGATGCCTATTTAATGCATTAAACAATGCTTATAAGTTATATAATGCAAAGCTGTTTTTGTCTTTTCTGAAACCCAAAATTCTTGATGGTATCTATAATTGATGTCACAATAATTTGGTAATTCAAGGGATTGGTCCAATGATTAATATAAATATGTGATTTGGACACTTATTGCTACTTTAATTCTTAGCACTTCAAAATTTCTTGACCCAGTTTACTACAAAGACTTATTATGAATCTTCTAATTTTAGGGTTTTGTTTACATTTTTGAGTTTCATCAAATTAAAAAGATAAATGATTAAGATCTATATAAATTTAATTCAAATAAAAAATAGATTATATTTTTATTATAAGGTGACATTTATTTAAATCTAAATATCATATATATTTATAAGAGCATGTTCAAACTTTAGTGATACAAAAATTACTTATATGATTATTATGTAATGATTGCTTTTATAAATTCATAAATTAAGTATTATTGTTGACTAGTCTGAAAAATTAAATGAATTAAAAATTGAGATAAATTTTGTGTAAGTTTATTTGGGCATCACTTTATATAAAAATAAATTAATAAATGTCTACATTTCCAAAGATAAAATGAAGTATAAAATCACATGTAATTTTTAATATTTTAGAACTACAACATTTTTTTTTTAATACTACCTAAATTATTTTTGAACAACTGCCTTTTCTTCTAGGGTTACCGTTAAGACTTCGGCATCTGGTAAACCCTCTGCATCAAATGCTTACGCTTCTCCGATGAAGCGAGAGCAACCTTCAGGGGCATCGTGCACCGGTTGCGGCGTCGCCGAAGATCTCTGTGGGATCCTCCACAACGTTCGCTACAGAGCCAACCTCCGTCGTTTCTGCACCAATTGCGTCCTGAAGAACCACCAGGGTCTCTTCTGCCCAATCTGCTTCGATGTTTATGATGATTCTCCTCCACCTCACCTCCGTCTCATGTGCCTCAAATGCCCTTCGATCGCTCACCGTTCATGCATCGTCGCCGCCGCCGCGAATTCCGATTCTCCCACTCCTGTTTTCCAATGCCCACCCTGCGCTGACCCTAAATTTTGTTATTTTACATTGAATCGCAGTAACCCCTCTATTGAAAAACCTGACAAGGCCAATGGTGAAGCAGAAACAGTTGATGTTTCTACTCAGAATGCCCAAAATTCGAGAGTTGTCATTGATCAGGAGTCAGCTAAGGTGCTTGTTGCTGCTGCTCGGATTGCCGCCTCGTCTATGAATAAAGCGGCGGCTGCGGCCCGGATCGATGCAGAACGGCGGGTCAAAGAAGCTGCCTTGGCCAGGAAGAAAGCCAGAGAGGCACTGGAGCATGTGGCTTATCTTGTTGCCAAGGAGAAGAAAGACACAGAGCAGAGGGCATTGCAGTCCAAACTGTCTGCTTCCTCCATGTGACATAGTGTATTTTGTTGCCAGAAATGTAAACTGCAATAAAATTTTTATTTTTGATTCGTTAATCATGTCACATATTCTTGTTCTAAGCATGATTAGCCTAATGTTGAGCTGCATCAGGTTTTGATTCTGGATATAGTAGATTAGGTTTCAATTCAGCTGTCAAGAATTCTGATGAAACCAGACCCATTTTTGTTCTTCCTTTGTCAGTTGCTATCAGTACATAATATATGAAATGAACCAGTTTTAGCAATTTAAAGTGAAGTGCTTTGTGTTACTTATGCACTTCTAATTATGCATATGCTTTAAAATTAATCATAGGATGACCCAAACCGTCAGAACTTGATCTTATCTGTTTGAAAATTTGCTCTACCTCCTCGAAACAGATTTACAGAAGAATTGGAGAGCTCATTTGAGCTAGTGTTCTTCGTTTTCCTGTGCCTTTTTGTCCTTTGGAGGATTTCTTATCCTTTAGTTTTTGTAATTCTCTTATTAAAATGAAAAACAATTTCCTTTACCTATGATTCCTTGGCATTAAGGTATTGATTATCTGCAATCAGAGTTTCAATATCCTCTTACATGAGGCTATTGTGTATGTTCTCAGTCATGTTATTGGAGCAATAGGGTTTGTGAGCATATAATGCAAAATAGTACAAGAGTTGTTTCTCAATGTTGTGTTATGCTATGGAATCTTTTGATTTTATGCTCTGATCACTCTACTCATGCTTGTGACTTTGTCACGATGGAAGGCGTAAAGAAACTATCAATTCCTATTCTTCCAAAGTGACTGCAGATGAAAAATATCAAATTATTAGGAGCATCTTATTAAAAATCTGAGTTTGTAATTATTCACTTAAGTTCTTATCCGTCGTATATTATTAACATGTTATTTACTAAAATGCATTGTATAGTTTTTTAGGTATATAACTGTGTGTGGAACAATTTCAATGAGTTTGGTTGTCATCAAGTTAGATGGAAAAACTTTTAGTCTTTTAGGTATGAGTTTATATGAATATAATATCTATAATGTTACAGGTTTTTTATACTTTTATCATTTTTTCATAAAATATTATAATATTTATATGAATTTTACAGATAACAAAATTTACAACTTCATTAATTAAAGTTGTAATACAAAAAAATGTAAAAAAATTATTTTTTATGAAGTAATTATAATTTATTATGAGAAAGTTACAGAAAATATAAAATTTAGGAGTTGTATGTGTATAAAAAGGTTTTAAAATTGCAGGAAAGGAGCATAAATTGTCAAAAACTATTGAATAATTTCGGCTCTACTGCCATTAAATATAAGATAATTAACAAACAGATATGAGTGGTACATAAATAAGTCATTGAAAACAAGTATGCAACTGTTTTCTGGTAATAATGTACTTGAACCAACAAAAATGTAAGAGATTAATGAAAGCCTCAGAAAGCAGAATCATTTACCGTACATAAAACGTATCTCGGACGCTGTACTCTCCCAAAGCTACTTCCTCATCCGTACTGGAAACAACGTTATTCTCCACGAAATTACGCGGTTCTTTCATTCCCTTACAACTACAATCGATTAGCAACACCAAATGAAAGCAGAAAAAGGGTGAATTTCGAATGGGTAAATCCTTCATATCCAAAAATGTAGTTATAGGAGAAAGTTGAATGACTTGTATGACTGATTGTGCAGTACTTACTTAAACTTATATATGAGAGGCAAGGTAGTGAACCTGCATTGATGTATTTGCGTCTCAATACTTTTGCTTCTTGCCTTGAGGCTCATCAGGTATGAATTTTCAAGTTTCCCTCCACCCTCCTGAAAAAATGCTAGCTACACTTACTTCTTCTCATTGTATACTTGATAGAGTCTAAATAATTAAGCCAGTTCAAATCATATTCTGCCAATTGTGAGACAGTGAATAGGAATGAGTGTGATTAACAATACTAGTAGTCTTAGTTATCATTGATTAAGCTTGTCTAGTTAGATTATCTGTCTCATTGGAGAATTCTTTGTTACATGTTACGTATCACATGAAGTTAATCATCACTGGATACATGCAATTGCATTATGATGTTTATTAGTTGATTGATTCGGATGTCAATCAATGGTTTGTTCATATAATACATGACATGTAACTAAAAAGTTGTTGTCTCAACAAAGTGACTGTAACTAGAGTTATTTTGTCACAAATAACAGAACACATGATTGAAACATGAATGAAACTGGTTCTAAATGAACCCATAACTCAATAAATTTTTCTGGGTTAAATACTTTCTAATAGAGTGATCACTTTAACCAACAAGATGATTGATAAGAAGCATACAAAGCTGAAGGCATGTAGAAAGTTTTGCCTATGTTTTCATCGAACTATGGCAATGACATTGACATTTTTTTTTTTTTTGTGAAAAAGAAACTGCAGAGTTGAGTATTTATGTTTAGTCAGTCATTTCTATGCCTTGCTTAATGAACCTATCTTTTGATATAATGAAGCAGATGATTTGTGAACATGGGTTTCAATTATCTGCTGGTTGTAATATGTCTGATTGCTTGGTCTGGATCTTTGGCATTTTCAACTTCATTTGACGGAGTAACGAGAGTTAGTCTCAAAAGGAGGAATTTATACCTTAATAATCTTAGTGGTGCAAGAATCAAGGAAGCTTTCAAGATTTATGGCAATGATAGAAAAGGAGATGCAGTGTATCTAAAGAATTATCTTGATGTACAATATTTTGGAGAAATTAGTATTGGTTCGCCTCCACAAATCTTCAATGTTGTGTTTGACACTGGAAGCTCCAATCTTTGGGTCCCATCTTCCAAATGCATCTTCTCTGTAAGTTACCTGGTAATTAGGTTTAATTGCTTATTCTTCAATTTTTTATTTTTTGGATTAAAATTTCATAAATAAATGACTATTTGCAGATTGCTTGCTATTTTCATTCCAAGTATAGGTCAAGGCTATCGAGTACCTATACCAAAATTGGTAACTTTGATCATCATTACCTTTAATCTAAAACATTCTTTTTTCAAGTGATTCTTTTGATTTTGAATGTACAAGCTGAGCATTGATTGAGGCTGATATTTGGTATTGCATCCACACTCAAAGTTTCTACATTTTCAGGAAAGCCTTGCAAAATCCCTTATAGCCATGGATCCATTTCTGGCATCTTCAGCCAAGATCATGTAAAAATTGGGGATATTACCATCAAAGATCAAGTAAGTATTTTGGCTCTCTCTCTCTCTCTTCATCTCCTTGAATTCAATACTGTGATTTATATATGTTTTAAGCTTCAATTAAGTTTGTGCTTAATTTCACTGAGGAGCAACTTTTCATCCAGGAATTCGTTGAGATTACAAAAGAAGGGTCTTGGATATTTTTAGCCCTGAAATTTGATGGGATACTTGGACTTGGGTTCCAGGATATATCAATTGGAGAAATCGCACCAGTTTGGTAAACCTTTGCACTGCACATAATCCATACTTCATCAATTCATTTCTCTTTGTATATTGATATGTTCAGAGTTGGATCTTCATTTTCTGTTCCATGTGTGAACAAGAGAGCATGATTTATGCTGTAATTTCTTTTGGTGGTAATAAGGAAATGGAAAATGAAATTCTTCTTTATTCCAGAGCTTTGTGATAGCCTCACATACACCAACCAGTTCTGTGATTACAGGCACTATATGTTAGAACAAAGGCGCATCAGTCAACCAATCTTTTCTCTATGGCTGAGTCAAGATCCAATGGCAAAGATAGGTGGTGAGATTGTCTTTGGTGGTATTGACTGGAGACACTTTAGGGGTGATCACACCTATGTACCAATATCTCAAAAGGGTTACTGGCAGGTCTATTTTATCCCTAAGTTCATTTGCTTCTCTTTGGCTCTTCTATCATCAACTGTGATGATGATACTAACTTCAGTGTATGCTCATCTCCAGATTGAGATCGGAGATGTCTTTGTTGGAGGGAATTCAACAGGTCCTCTTGCAATTCTGTTCTACACTGTCATTAATTTATTGGCCTTTTTTATTTCACTTCATTTAGTAGTTTCTTAGTGAGTACTATGTATTTAATTGCTCAATTGTTGCTGAAAATTGCATAATATCGGCTAATTTACATCATACTACTTTTTTGTTTTCTGACCATAAAAACCATCCAAACTTTCACAGCTGCTGAAAGGACTAAAAAGGGGATTTGCTCACTAATTGTTGACTTTCTGTTTAACTTTGTTCTCTTGATTCATTTTGCACAATATTGGTGTGTTTTGACTGCCATTCTTTTTTTTCATTTTGATTCTAAGGCCATACAAGAAATAGCACTTAGTTCACTTTTTTCAATATTATAGAAATAACTTGCAATCTATAATTCATGCTTAAAATTTTCAGGGTTATGTGAGTGCGGCTGTTCTGCCATTGTGGATTCAGGGACATCCTTAATTGCCGGCCCAGCTGTATCAACTCAATCGTACCTTTATATTACATAAAATGGAAAAATCTGTCCTCTTTGGTGTGTTTTATTTAGTGATGATCATTTTATCCTTACTATAGTTCTTGCTTTCAGGCTGTAGTGACTCAAATTAACCATGCCATTGGAGCAGCAGGATATGTGAGTTTTGAATGTAAAAATGTTGTGCATAACTATGGGGATAAGATATGGGAATTCTTAACTGCCGGGGTTTGTTATCTTTCTCCGTCTCTCTCTTATCGTCAAATTGAGTATCTGCAACTCTATTTGGAATATTAACCATATTTTACTTATTTTCACATGTCTGCAGCTTCGGCCTGAAATTATATGCGTTGATCTTGGACTTTGTTCACATAATAGATCTCATAAAATGGAGTACCGTATTTTTCTCTTTCCTCCTACTGGTTTTTTACCCCCTTTATCCCCTTATTTTTGCATATGATCATAAAAAAAATTTTTAAAAAAAAAAAAAATCAGAAGCTCTCCCTATTCCGGTTATCTTAACAAAAGTCTAACTTTAACCTGCAGCGATGTTATTGAAACAGTGGTGCATAACAAAACCGGTGATAGCTCATCAAGCAGGGAGAATCCCCTATGTACTTTCTGTGAGATGATTGTCTTTTGGATCCAAGTTCAGCTAAAGCAAAAGAATGCTGAGGAAAGGATCTTTAAATATGCAGATGAGGTAGTTTCTCTTCAAATGCTGATGTCAGAATTATGTTATTACTTTTGAGGACAAGTTTTTAATTCTGTGTAGAAACTTTTGTGTTTCTTATCAAGGTCTTAATTTCTTTCCTTCTTTTGATTTTCATGTGTCAAAGCTGTGTGAGAAGCTTCCCAATCCCATGGGACAATCATTAATAAACTGCAATAATGGTGCAGCCATGCCATATGTTTCATTCACCATTGGGAACAAATCCTTCTCTCTTTCTCCAGAACAGGTGGGAGTTTTATGATAATATTTTGTTGTGCACCCCATTTAAAGTCAGATATAAAATCTTATTTAACAAAGAAAGAAAAAAATCACAAAAAAATGAGCATTTACAATGTTTAATATATCAGCTATCTACATCAATTTTCTTTGACTGTCCTTTTTTTTTTTTTTTTTTAAAGTTGCATCCTTTCCTTCCCAGAAAAGTTTCTTATGAGTGATGAAAGAAAGGAATATTTGGTTATTTTGTTATCAGACTGTTGAAGACACTTTAATATTCCCCTTTTTATTCTCAGTATATCCTAAGAGTTGAAGAAGGCTGCTCTACTGTCTGCTATAGCAGTTTTGTTGTTCTGGATGTGCCTCCTCCGCAAGGTCCCATCTGGTAATGCATACTTATACTATATAATTGATAAATTTTTAATTAGTATAAGTGTAAAGTCGATATTTGCACGTGAATCAATGCACAATTCAATTTGTTACATATTTTTCCGATCTTTCCTTCGCTCACAAATCCTCTCACAATTACGCATATGTATGGCACAAACCGAGTCCAGTTGGCTCATTCAAATTATGCTATACATTGCGAATGAATGGAATTGCAACTAGTGTTTTCCCCTTTTATCTTAGTGTATGACAGTATTTTGTGTTATATATGCAGGGTTTTAGGAGATGTATTCTTGGCAGCATACCACACAGTGTTTGACTTTGGCAATCAGAGAATAGGATTTGCACAAGCTGCTTAGTCCTTAGAATTGAATCATTTCTTAGCCATATTTTGAAGAAAAGATGTAGTTTTATTTGCATGGCTCCTAGTAAATAATAAATGTAGGGCCTTGAAAATCATCTGTCATAGGGCCTCTTGTAATTTGTTATTAGAGTGTATTTATGAATAAGATTTGAGAGCATTTGTGTGAAAATATAGCTCAACGTTGAAATGCCTTGGGTCTAATTAATCTGTGACATTAGACAGAGAAGATGGCAAAAAGTAAGAGAATCGCAGAAATCAGTAACGAGCCAAAGGTTATTGAAAAAAGCAATGAGGAAAAAGAAATGCACCAGCCGGGAATCGAACCCGGGTCTGTACCGTGGCAGGGTACTATTCTACCACTAGACCACTGGTGCTGTTGTTGAAGACAATCGAAAATCTTGTTTTTCTTATAGTTTTTGTTGCCTTCAAGTTTGCCTTCTTCTAGAAATAGGCAGATGATTCAGCAATGGACCACAAGAAAGACAATTTTGGATGTATAGTTCTACTTCTGCAGATATGGAGGTATACAAGAACATGGAAGGTTGGCATCATATTTTCTTCTTGTTAGATGTGTGTGTATTTCAAAAAGTTAAAAGTCCCACATAGAATGGTTTGTGAGAAGTCAAAAAATTTGAATTTAAATAATTTTAAAAGC
>JANHAO010015698.1:0-14797 GCA_026873985.1 Saraca asoca | reverse complement strand
GTATAATATATATATATATATATATATATATATATATATATATATATATATATTCCACACCAAGGTGGGCAAAAAGCCTCTGGATTCACACTTGTGGGTCCCATTTCTTTGACATGTATTTTTTTTTTCTCTTTTGATGAGTGTGAAACATGTATGGGTAACGTCATTTTCGTATCCATTGATCCTAATCATTTCTCACAAATACGAGTCCTTGGTAAAATTCAAGCATGCACAGATAACATCATTTTTTTGTACTATTCTTTTTTATTATGAATCTCACAATTTTTAAAAGAAATTAATATAATTTTTTTATATTGAAATGGTGGATTTTGATAAAAATAAAAGTGTGAATCTAAAATAAAAGATTGTATTTTTATCTCTCTAAAATCGGATAAAATTAACAAGTAAGAAATCACAATCCATTCTTTCTTAAACTTTTTTTCCTTTGGTAAAATTCTTCCTCGAACTTTGAATGATCTGAATCTGAATTTTTATTTATTTATTTTTTAAAGAAGTTGAGTGTTTCGAGTTAAACATGGCACCAAAAGTTTCGAACTCCTTTTGCTTCCAATGCTGAAACCAATAGTCTCTGAGGGAAATTCTCTAACAACAATTTCGTGATAAACTTTTAATTGAGAGTAGTTTAAAGGTAATATTGCTGACATCCTGCTTCTGTTTTTGTTGTAATCTGGAGAAATTTAGGTCTCTGCCTTGTGTTCATTTTGCTTTTTAAGAAGTTCAAAAGAGTAATGTTATTTATCTTACCAAAAAAAAAAATAATAATAAAAGAGTAATGTTATTGGTATAAATAATTCTTCACAATTCACAAATTTTGCACAAATTATATAAAAATAAATTTATGCAAGTAGGATTCTTCCTAGTTAAAATGAAATATTACTTGTCCAAACTTTTTTCCTCACAAATTATGCACAAAGGTGGCAACATCACCGTATGTAAGTCGGTCATCACATTAAATTCCCTTCAAATCACAATTTGATGTTCCAACTCAAACACAAGGTGTAAATCCAGGATCATTTAGATTTGAAGGCTGATTTTGATATATAAATTATTAAGTTTGACTATTTAAACAAGTTCGATCAATCTTTAAAACGTACAATTCAGATTTAATAATTATTTTAAATCAATCAGATTTGAGATTTAATACAATATGACTCCCTCTCCCTCTCTCTTTATGTTTATTTGAAGTTAAGATTAAAAAAAAAAAATCAAACTATACAAAATAAATAAACTCATTAATACTCAATCACTGGAGTAGTTCTTATAACCAACAGAGGGTCTTGTAATGGTAAGAAAACCAGAAAAATAGAAAAGATTACTTGTAGGAGTTTTTATTTGAAAATATGTCATACATTGACCATCAAACACTAGGTGGAAATTACAGATCTAGAATTAATTAAGAATGCCAAGGTGAATTGGCAAGAGATGATGGTAACACCATGTATACTAAGCTGCATTTGATCGCATATAAGATGGAAAAACACATCTAAAAGACAAAAATCACAACCTCATTAAAACAAAAGTACCAAGAAACTAGAGAGCATTATAACAACAATGGAAGCCACAACACCCAACCTAGCTGGACTAGAAGATATCCTTCCAACAAAATCACCGGAACTCGGGGCGGGCGCGGGCGCAGGCGCGGATGCCTCCGCCTCAGAAGGAGGAGCAAAACTCGCAGGTCCGTCAGCGCCCGGTGTGGGGAAAAATGAGGATATATCAGGTGATGTCACGTAAGGTGAAACGGCCGGAGAAGCTGAAATTGTTGGCTCAGAAATTGAGCTGAGAGCATCTGAATTTGCAGACAAGACAAGAAGAAAAAGAATGGCAGATAACTGAGTGATGGAAGCCATGAATTGCAGGGAATTTTGGCTTCACTGAAGTGATAAGAGCCGGGGACTGTGAGTGAAAGTGGGGAATGATAAACTGTAGTTGCATCAGAGTTATATGTACTGAAATTCTTTCAGTTTAGTTGATAACACTTGTTGTCTGAAACTTTGTTAGGTAGGTAATACTTTAAAACATCATTTGACAGAGGAAAACGAGGTAAATACAAATAACTCAATGAACAACTGGTGTGACTTTTTTAGCCTGTATCATAGAAAACTGTGTTTAATCACGTTTTCATATTTATGTTTTTCTACATAAAACATCACAAAAAATCTTTATTCATATAAAAATTGTATAAAAATAACGAATTTTATTTCAATATCTACACACGTATTCCAATTTTATATCCATTATTTTTTTTATAAATATGATACGATATTTAAAAAAAATATTATTTATGTAAGTGAATTGTATTTATTTCTTTACATTATCTGTGGCAGCAATTTTTTATCCTAAGGATCAAATTCTGTTATAAAAGAATACAAAAAATTAATAGTTTATATCATCATGTAACATTAAAAAAAACGTATCTTATCTTAGTATTATAAGTCATTTTATTTTTTTAACCAAAAATAAACAAATTTTAAGAGAATCTGGTGAGGATCACGAGACAGATGGGTAGTAGTAAGTAAATCCATTGTCGCTGTATTTTTGTTTCTCTTGATTTGTCTGTTGTGGAGAGTGCAGAAGAGATTCTAATTTTCTGTGTGCCACTGAAGCAAACAGAACCTATGGCAGGGAAATGCAGAGACATGCCACGAGGTTGTTCCGCATGCTTAAGGTTGGGCACATTAGGGAAGGGTCCGTTCCTTTTGGCCCCTGCCCTACCCCCATGTGACAAAGCTGGGATAGGCCACTTTGTCTCATTAAAATTTTCAATTTTTAAATTATTACCATAAGAGCTCAATTTTTAAACTATTACCTTAAGAACAATGGGTAGAGGATAGATTTTTAGGTTAATAATATCTACTACATTATTTTTAGAAAATAAAAATAAAAAAAAAAACAAAATGCATATACATAGTTACATACATAAATCGTATGAATCTTTTCTACAAGATTTGTGAAATCCCATGTATAAATAAATTATGTACATGTCCCTCAATTGTCTATTATTAAGGACAGATTTTAATATAAAATCTTGAAGGTCAAAATTTTTTACGGAGTTAAAGAATTGATTTAACAAAACTTTTCACTTGTTAAGAGTGTTTAGTTCAAATAATATTTAATATTTTTTTGAATGTTTTATTTTCTTTTGTATTCTGAATTCGATCCCAATTTTTAGTATGTGAGTTTAGTGGTTAAGCAAACTTTTGTATAAAAAATTCATAATTTTTGATATCATAATAATATTTGATGTCATATAAAAATTATCATCATGTATACATATATATCATTGATTTTAAACAAATTAAATTTAATGTTTATGTAAAAATCATTATTTAGTATATATGTATATGATATAATTTTAAACAAATGGAGTCATAAATGGATTTTAGAAATCAATGTAACAAACATTATTCTATATGTAAAGCCGTACATGTTTGCTGAAAAGAAGAGAACAAAGGGAGAAAGTGCCACAGCAATCTCAAGTTAATTTTGTTATGCAGATAATTCAAAGGGGCTAACAGCCAGTCTCAAGCTACAAGTCAACTCAGCATGGGCCAATACAGACAGGAAAATCCCAATGGGACAGCAATGGAATCGGAGCGACAGCAGTAATATATATATATATATATATATATATTAAATATTTAAGAAATTAAAAAATATTAAATTGGCATGAAAAATATTTTAATATTAATTTTACAAATTTTATGTCAGTAATTTTCACTTGTCCTTCAAAATTTTGACTCTATCATTTTAAGACACTTTTGTCTAAAATGTCAACAAAAATTAGGATAAAATTTATTTGAATTATACTTCAAAATTAATTTATACCATAAATTTTGGAAATTGACATTTAATTTTCTAAAATTTTAATATTTTTATTTTAATTTAAATGAAAATTTGTTTATGGTGAGTTCTTCCATATATTGAGTGAAAACTCAATACATGAATGACTTGACTACGTAACAAATTAAATAGTTCCATGTGTCATTGAATATTTTTCATGATGGGTCTTCTTAAGAAAGAGGTGGAGTGGTTGAAATTTTTAAATAAAGCCCTTATATTATTAAAATTATAAATTTGTCCATATAAAAAAATAACTTAAAAAATGCTAAACATCTAAAATTATATTTTTTAACAAAATAAAAAGAATAGTTAATATCACAAATTATGTAATTAGTACTATAAAAATTTGGTAATAATAATAATAATAATAACACTCATAATACTAGTAGCAAAAAAACAGTTTATCCACATTCACTATCACATGTGGATAAATTGCTTTTCCTAATTTGACAAGTGCTATTAGTGCTATTATTATTATTATTATTATTATTATTATTATTATTATTATTATTATTATTATTGACTTTCTCGCTTCTAATTTGAAATGTTCTCAAGTTTGGATCTCTAAATTGAGGGAAGAAATTTATAGCAGCTATAAATTCAATCTTTTATTATGAAACTATAGGGATTCATATTCAACTCTCTTATTTAGTTATAAAATGTGAAAAGACTTTAAAAAAAATATTATATCTAAATCCAAATCTAATTTTTTTAGTTAATAAAATATTAGTTATTTGAATTAAACTAAAATTCTTATAGATTTTTATTTTATGTATTCTCAATGTAGTCTTATTTACACTAGCAACATATAAAATTATGTTATGTGTCAAATGTTTAACTACCTTTAAGAATGGTTTTAAATAATCAATTATTTATTTATTTGATTTATCACTTTAGCATGCACAGATACAGTTATTCAAATTTTATAATGGTTTATCTCTTTATTTCGTAAAGTTTTGTTAATAAACTATATTTTTTTTAAATTTATTACTTATAAAAAGCTAACGTGTCAAATTTTTTTACCTTTACCATTTTAAATTTTCGAAAGTTTGTTTTTAATAAATTAGAAAAAATTAATCATTTTCCAAAATTTATTTCTTATAAAAAAACCAATGTGTCACCTTTTTTTAGCTTTATCTTTTTAATTTTTGAAAGTTTTTTTAATAAACTATAAAAAAATTTTCATTTAAAATTTTTTTGAATAAAAAAGCTTAATTTTATTCTTTTAATGCTTGAAAGTTTGCTCCTTTATTAAACAATAAGAAATTATATTTTTAAAGCTTATTATTTATAAAAATTAAAATTTAAGACGTCATTCTCTTTGTATATGGGTTTATTCTTAATCAAGGTAAGTAGCAGTTCAGATATTAGCTTTCATTTTACAAGAATTTGTCATAAACAAACGTGTAATTTCATTCCTATAAATTTTTTTTTTAATTGTAAACTAAACTATTCATTATCTTAATGCTTATTCTTCTTTAAAATTTTGTGAATTAGTGAAATATATTTATAGTTTACTAAAAAAACTTTAAAAAATTAAAAGATAAAGGTAAAAAAAATTTACCCTATGAACTTTTTTAATAGACAATAAATTTTGAAAAACGTTAATTTTATATAATTAATTAGACTTAAAAAATGATAAACATGGAAAAAAAATTAAATCAAGTGGAATATGCATGTCAAAGTAGTAAATCAAATAAATAAATAAGTAATGATTTAAAATCATGTCTTAAAAGTACTTAAACATGGGATATATTTTATAATTTTTTTACACCGTTAATGTAAATGAGATTGTACTACGGAATAAAAAAAACCAATTCTTATTTGTGAATGAGGGAACTAAAGAAATGATCTATTTTATGTGGGGCAAAACAAATATCCACAAGATAATCACCAACACAAGTTTCCATTTCAGCATTAATCTTAAAAAACTCCAATTCAAAAGTTCACAACCTTTCCCAACCCAACTCATCCATGCATCAACTTTTATTTAATACATCATAGAATTGGTTTTTGTTTATTTCAAGTTGTCTTTCTCAATTTTGCTCTTGATTCAGCTTATTTTTGCAATTGGAAAAGTTTAGGCTTATAATTTAACATTCTTGACTGAAATCAAACAAAATAAAATGAATCAAATCTTGTAAAAAGTTTTTAAAAAATATAAATAAAAAATCATGAAAATTATGTTTAAACGCCCATTTAAGTGTCACATTAAATAAAATAAAAGTAATGGTCATGTTTTTTTTTTTTCAAAATCCTAAATAAAAAAAATAAAAACTTGCTTTCTTAGTAGAAGAATTCCTTTATTATATAGATGGAAGTTACTTATTGAAATTTTCCTCAATTCGTTGCCAAAAACTTTTGAAATAAATCAAAAATTCTAATTAAATTGTATTAGTGATGGGAGTTTGTGACTTAATTAATATAAAAGGTAAACATATAAAACGGGTAAATCAAAATTTTGAGAATTTTGTTATGACTAACAATTTATTTGATATTATCAGATAAATTGAACTTTAGGAGAGTTAAGTATGATTTTTAAAGGTGAGGAGGATAAGTTGATGTTTAGGCATAGTTCAAGAAGTTATAATGTATTTTATCCTAAAAATTAACTTGATAATTTATAAAGAAACATAAAAATCAAGAAATTGAATTTATGAATGTCGCAGGGATAAGAATTGAGACTTTAAAATGTACAAAATGATTATGGACAGCCTTATAAAAAAATGACAATAATATTAAATTGATGTAAATTTTATGAAATTAATATTTAATTGATGTAAAAACTTCTTCCGAAACTAATTTGACCATTGCTTAATTTTTGACATCAATTTGGCAATTTATTTAAAAAAGGAAAAAAAAAAAAAAGGTGAGAAGATAAGTAGTAGCCTGATCCATACGGCATACAACGGAGCCCGTGACAAGCAAAAGATAAGAACAGAACACTAAACATTAAACTTGTAGCTTTCTTCCTGATGGCCCCATTGCACCTAACAGGCATTCTGATCGCATCTAATAATCCAAAGACGGCATATGGCACAAAATCTAATCCTTCTATCTGCCACTGAAAGAAAGTATCTTGTCAAAATTTTTTAAAATTCCAAAATAGTAATATACTTTGAATAACTCTAAAAATAAAAAATTGATTACAACAATCCGACTCCATTTCTCTTTCGGAGTCGACTAAGTGCAGAAATAAATAATGACTACAACAAACCATGACAATTCCTGTGAACGAGTGAATAGCAACCAACCACGCTAAATTTTTATATCCAACCAATTGCCAACAAAATTAGGATTCTTGTGTGTAAAGCTTCTTTGTTAGAGAAGCCTGAGGTGTGCTGTATCATTCAGCCTCTTTATCTGCCAACCAGTTTTCAAAGAATGCTGCAATACTGTCACTGAAGAATCTTCAATGCAGATCTTATGTGACATAAGTGGACTGCATCCAAGAATCCCAGTCAGCAGACACTTGATTGGCACTGAATGAGTAAAAATACCTATACAAGAAAAAGATGCTGAATAGCTGCTGAAACTTGAAGTATGAATGGTACTTTGCTGGTTGGCTTCGCTAGGAGAAATTTCATCTTCGATCTCATCTCCAGTGGTTGTCACGACTTGTAGCCTGCTCTTACTGGATTTTTTCCTTGAAAGTCCTGGTCGATGTCTATGTAGCAAATCCCACTGGGTTGGATGAAGCGAAGGTCTATCTTGATCATGGATTGAGTTGGTAAGAGCGTGAGCATTGTGTTGTGCGACCCCTTGGCTCTCATTTTGATGATGTGAGGAAAGATCTAATCTCAATTTTTCAGGAAGTCCCAGGACAGTCCTGTTTAAGAAATCAATCATACGGAATTCCACTTGTCTAAGTGATTCGCCAGAGGGAGGAGTAAAGTCTGGCTGGAACCTGTCAATGATGCCCAAGATTTCAGGCGTATATATTTCTGATCGGTGGCAGCCCTCCCAATTCCCTTGACTCATCTCCGCAAGAGCATCTGAGGATTGAATCTGCTCCTCAGAAAAATTTACTTCCTGAAAATTTTTTTTTTTTTTTGGGGTAGCCACATTCAATGCAACAATTAGAGAATGAGATTGCAAGCACTGGTTTTTTAATATAATGGGTCCTTTTTGTCATCAGTAACGCCACATCCATCAGACATTGAATTCTAAAGGCACATGAAATTCAATTTAAACCAATCATATTACAATTTTACAAACATGAAGTTCAAACTTCTTGTATAATCCATACTATAATCTCATCTTTGCACCGGTCTGTTAAATGGTATGCCATAAACAATACACACTCCTTCCTCTTGAGTAGAAGGAGATTCTGCTTGGCCAAAGTTCTCTTCATAATAAATTCAAATACATGATTTCTATCAATTAAATTTGTTCATGGCTTCCAGTCATCCAATGCCCTACTCTTTCTGTAAAAGTTTATCAACAGTTTAGCATTCAACACCAGGACATATTTTACCTTTCAGTCACAGTCAGCCAAGGCATCTTTGGATCACTATTTTCCATTCTGTTCACTTTCACAAATACTTTACTTCCTCTCA
Organism: Saraca asoca; assembly: GCA_026873985.1. Taxonomy (NCBI): domain Eukaryota; kingdom Viridiplantae; phylum Streptophyta; class Magnoliopsida; order Fabales; family Fabaceae; genus Saraca; species Saraca asoca. The sequence goes on along the minus strand of JANHAO010015698.1, from coordinate 6,374 downwards.
GCCATAGCTACTGATAGGTTCAACTTGGAACAATAGCATATTTTCATCTCTATGTCAATTGAATTGAAATGAGTTAAATCCAAGACCCAACAACGAGTGGCCTTTCGTGATACAGAGAAGGCTATGTGAGACTAGAATAGGATCAGTTTGATTATTATTGAAGATGCAAACCAACAAGCAGTTATTAGAGGATACCCTCAATAGACCATCCCCTGAATCCGTCAATGGTAAATAAGAAAGGCTTATTGTTCCCCTCGTAATAATATGACAGCACCTTATTATCAAAAAGTTATTTTCTCACCTTCAACTCCCAATGTTTAAACAAGTTATTCAGCGCTTCATCTAACAAGCTTAGCACAATGCACAACCTCGAACACAAAGCCCACACTCATCCAAATTATGTCTTTTTGCTAATTTTTCCTTCATTCCATATATGCTTCTAAATATATAGCATCAAATTAAAAGTATTTTCAGTGAGATCATAAATTACCTTACAAACAGAGACTGCCGTTGACCTTGCCCGATCCAATGGCGATGAATACACGGCATTGAACCGAATACCCTGAGACTTCAAAAACACTGCCAAAGCCCTAGCTTGTCGCTTCCCATTGGGCGTTAACGCCGCGCCAGGACACTGACCCCCGACCAAATCCGGCCTCAAATTCAATTCGCACTCGCCATGGCTGATCAGAAATACCTCAGTCACCGTATGATCATCATCCATTGAGAAACTTCTTGAAAACACCGGAGGAGGAGGTGGAAGCGGCGGTGGAGGAGCCAGAACATTGTAAGGATCCCACACCTTAATAGAGGGTCCAAGCCGCGGCGTGCCCACTGAAGAAAGCTGCGGAGATAACGGCGATGCTGATGAGTGGCACGGTAGCATCTCCGGTTCTTGTTCCAGAAGCTTCTTCACCAAAAGGTTATCAGATTCCGTTCTACCCCTCTCGCCATTGATGTTCACTTCGTCTTCGTCTTCCTCTTCCTCGTCGGTCTCTTCCACCACTTGTACGGATTGGTTCGAACCCATTTCAGAAAATTCAATGCAGAGGCTCTGACGATCTCAATGATCCCGAAAAGATGGAAATTTTATCGTTCAGATTTGAAATGCAAAGCATTTTTCATTGAAACTTTCTACACACAAGTCAGAAAAAGGTACGCTTGAAACTGAATATGGATTGAACAGATAGATAAGAACTAGATCCAAAGTCAGATGAAGAATCAGAAACCAAGCTTAGGAACGTTAATGGCGAAAATTTGGAGATTTGGGAATTAAGAGGGGAGAGGATTAATACTGCAAGATGACCAAGACGATGGATGTGGAGTTTCAGAGAAGCAGATCTCTCTGTAATCGGTATTTCTCTATGGTCTTTTGTCTGAGTATGTAAATTGAACTTTAACTGAAATCCATTACTCAGCTGAAGGAATTGGAATCTAGCAATGAATATGTGCGATGTGAATATGAATGAGGATTAAATGAAGTTGAAGAGTAGACAATGCATCGCCGCGTGTCGAGAGTGACCAAAATAGTCTCTTTTCGGAAAATGCTGCCTCTGACACATTATTTTATTATAACTACAAATATGAGTCCCTTTTTTTAAGAAATCAGCCACAAAAATCGCTCTCTTTAGCATGCTGTTTTATTTTAATTATAACTGATTTATAATTATACAATTTAAATTTAAATTTATCTACTATCAATATAAATCATCAATTTTACAAAATTCATAATACGTATAAATTAGTCAAATAACATAAATAATTTTCAACCAATAAGAAAAACGTGCCAATAGTAGGATAACTTGTATTTTATAAGAAATTTATATAAAGAACACATTTGTATTGGCATCCAAATTAACCCTTCACCATTTTATATCCATACCGGATATGTGTGAATGAGATGTGAGATTGGAGTGTGAGGATTTCCAATAATTCGATTCCCCACAAGAAGCTTCACTTGATCAAACCCACATCCCTCGTATCCTTGGGCAATGAAACTACTTCCGATGTATGTAGTGTTCTTGAAATCCACAGGATCTATACCATGTATGTCTTCCATCATCTCAAATTTTAAGCAGCACAGTGAATAGAATCACTGAGCCTTTTCAATCTCATTAAACAGAATCAAATAATGGGGTTGGCTGCAAATGGTCTAGTGGCGCCACCGCTTTCACCCCCAAGAACTCATTGTAATTCATTCAGTCTCCACTAATTATGCATTCAGTCTCTTCCAAACATGCACGTGGTCTACATAGTTTTTAAGATTATTAACATCACAAAATTCTTATTGTTCTTCACAAGAATTTTCCATTAACTTAATAAGCAACTCAAACAGAATAATTGCACGTGCAAACGTTCATACACACAGTTCGTATTATGAAATGCTATTATTTCCCTTTACAGGGCTAAATCCAGAGAGTTGAGCAAGTAACGCTACTCTTTCAACCACTTGATACAGTGAAGAAAAACACTCCAGTGATCTAGAGTAGTTGATTTATCATACCTGCAATCATCAAGTGACTCTAGATTGGGTGTTTTTCCCCCTTTTAGGTGTACAAGTAGCATTACTTGGTTTGATTTAGGTCCAATTAGTTAGCAGTAGTCGATTCTTATCAGAATCTAAGCAATTCTTTCTACCAAGATTGTCAATTATATTACAATGGCATACACTTTATACTTTTCATGGGCCAGAACCAAGAGAAGAATGCTTATCTGTCATCCTAAACAAAGGCTCTAAGTTTTTTTTCTAAAAAAAAGGAAAAATAAAAAATATATCATAATTCATGCCTCATTAATTGGCCGTCGAAGACCAGAATATACTGCTTCCCGAAAAAGACGAGGTGCATTTTCTGTCAAAACTTCTGCATCCAACTTTTCAATAAGGGGCCAGATCTGCCAGAGATGATATATACAAAAAAGGAATGTCAGTAATATGTGAAACTGTGTTTCAGTTGAAATTAATTACTAACACATGATGTCTAATACCATGCTTATTCATTGAACACCTAATACCACCACATCAACATTACAAACGTGAGAATGCAAGAGATACACATAACGAAAAGAAAGCAGGAACCATATCTCATGACTTAATCACACAAAACAAGCCTAGCCTAAACAAACAACCATAAGAAGCAACTGTATCAATTTTTTCCAATAGGTCCACACCTTCTGATGTAAAAGCACTTGGGAAGTTTAAAGATAAAAATGCTTCAAATTAGCTGTAAACAAACTAAATTTTACCATTATGATGAGATTGAATTTCTGTTACAAATGAGAAAATGACTGTTTTCAGCTGAAAGTGAAGTAATGACTACATCAATTAGGGTATGTTTAGTGAGTTTTCAAGCATACTCCTAGTTATAACTAGTCCACTAATTAACACACTCGGATGGGCATGCCCAATAACATTAAAAAATCATGAAGTTGCCCAGTGGACAACTGTAGGATAGAATGTGACTTGTTTTTGGGTCCATGATATGGGAATGAGACTTAAAAAGCAAGATAATACACAAGTACATGATCCAACCCGTAGTTTTTACAATACCTCTGAAGCGTACTGCCTGGAAAAAGCCTTGACATAGCCCAAAGTGGTGATACACCACTGTTCTTTTTCCCCCACATTATGAGTGTTACCCGTCCTCTCACCATTTGACTGACTGTAAAATAACAAAAACCATTGCGGTATTACTAACATAATTATTTCACACAAAGTAAAAGAAGACTTGCTTTTTTGTTATTTATCTATGTTCAGAAGAGCAGGTATCGAGACCTGTTCTGAGCTTTCTTATTTTCATAGTCTAACTCCATTGCCGATGATTCTTCAGGATCAACTGCCGTTACATCAACATTAGCAGACTTCAATTCATGCAATGTTCTAGCTCCAGCTCCTTCAGGAAGGCGATCCATCAGCACATTTGAGAAGTTTTGGTATAGTGAGAGAAATAATATCTGTACATGCCAATCATGACCAAAAACAAGGATAGCACAATAAGAAGCAGAGCTTCAACTGGGAACTTAATTTGGTCAAAGTTAAGTCACTACATTATGACAGAACAACCTTTCTTTCAAACAAGGACCAGTTTATAGCAGTTTCAATTAACACACTCTTGGTTATCTCAACTAACACATTCTCAGTTTGTTTTCCACATCTTTTTCTTCTCTCTTCACTTCATAATGCTGTTATCTCTTCTTTGCTGAACAGCAAGGTACAACTTTTTGTGGAATTCTCATTTCACTGTGAATCTTAATAAGAGAGATTTCTGAGTTGTTGATCTTATTAGATTTGCTTAACTCTTTTCACTTTTTACATAATCCCCAAAAGATGTGTTTGTTCTTTAGATTCTTTTGGTCCAGCACCCTTCAAAAATGGATTTACCTCTCCTTAATTCATTTTGGAATATTAAGGCCCTGTATAAGGTTAAACCTTTTGTTTGGACAGTTGTTTTGAATAAGATTGTTAATGAATAAGCTAATTAAAGTGATAAACTTACATAGGATAACTGATAAGTTTAGATAGGTCAATAAATTATAAACCTATTAGGATCCTATTTCAAGTACATATCTTCAATATAAATACATGTGCCTGATTCATTGTTGAGCACGGTTTCATAATATCTTCTCTCTTTGCCTCTTAACATGGTATCTAGAGCCCTCTAAACCCTAGATATTTTCTCACTTCCCAACTTAACCAAACAACACTCATCCTTTCTCTTTCTTCTTTTGAAGCCGTGAGTCACGGCAGTTTCTATCTGGTGGCTATTTTCAAATTGCATGTTTGGTGGTAAGTATCCAGCATCTAGATATAGCATCTATGATAGCTAGTAGTCGTCAATTTTGGCGAAAAATCAGATCTATCTAAAAATACGTGCACAGGAGTTTAGATCTGTCTGGAGGGTTTCGGAGTGCTTGATGCAGAAAAAAACAGATTTGGGTTGACAGGATAGTAAATCAGCACATGGCGGCGCATGAGGAACTTTCCAACGACATGCTTCCTTCCGCCGCTTCTCCGGCAGCCAGCAGACCTCCCTGTGTGGTCAGATCTTCGATTTGGAACAAAGGCAATGAGTTGACAGACCGGAAACAGAGATTCCTTTTTGGTGTGATGTTTCTTGGTAGCTCTAGTTTAATGTTTTCTGGTGCGTTGATAGTGGAGTTTACTGTGCAGTCCTCTAGAGTTGTTTCTCGGCTGGTGGAGGTGTAATCTGGTGAATAGTTACGAGAAGTAGCTTTTTCGGCAATGTCTGTCGCTGGCAGCAATGGTTTCGGTGCTGGAAAAGTGTTAGTCTAGCTCTAGGTCTTACGATTTTGTGGGGGTGGCTGAAGGTGTCATCAATTGAAGACCTTCCCGATGTCCTGGGTGTTTAATGGTAAACTTTCAATTGCGATTCTTGTCAGAGCTCTAGCAAACTGAAAAAAGGTTGCATCGGATCTTCCCAAGCTTGTTGAAGGCTCAAATATGGTTGGCCATGTTTGGTGATGATGAGGAAGCATATTTGAATTATAAGAGTGATTTTGATAGAGATGGTGTTAGCCAAATAAGTCAAAGCTAAGTTGGGTTGTTTGGTGAATTTTGGTGTTTCATGTGATTTGAAACACTATTTGGCAAATTTTAGTGCCTTTATGTGATTTGAAGGACAGTTTAACAAATTTTGATGTTTCATGTAATTTGGAACACTATTTGACGAATTCTGATGCCTTCATGTGATTTGGAGGATTATTTGGCGAATTTTAGTGCCTTCATGTGATTTGGAGGGAGGACTGTTTGGTGAATTTTAGTGTTTCATGTGATTTGGAACACTGTTTGACGAATTTTTGTGTTTCATGTGATTTGGAACATTTTTTAACGAATTTCGGTGCCTACATGTGATTTGAAGGACTATTTAGTGAATTTTAGTGTCTTCATGTGATTTGGAGCACTATTTGACGTGATTTGTGTTTGCATAGGTCTAATTTAATGAGGTTATCCTCAATATTAAGTGGTTTGAACCACTAATTTAGTTGCATGACTTGCTTTAATGTCTTAGAATTGGCAATACAACTTAAGAGCAACATGATTTGTGATGGCGTAACTCCAACCATAGGTGTTGGTGATTTTGAGGACTAGTTAGAAAGTTCATAGAGCAACTCAAGGAAAGCTAGCACAAAATTTCTAGAAGCTGTGTCGTTTGTACGTTGTGTGAAGGAGAACAACTAAAAGAAGGTCAGAGGAGCAACCAGGGGTAGTTGACTGAAGACTTCTAAGAGTTGTATCTGTCGAGTATTTGGCATTGTTTTTGTGGTTCGAGTCTGTAGTTTGTGGGAAAAATTGTTGTATTATTGATTGAAAGTAATAGAGTATATATACAGAAATTAGTTAACAGAAATCCCATATA
>JANHAO010015697.1:0-14714 GCA_026873985.1 Saraca asoca | reverse complement strand
TTAGTTGTTGATTACTTTCAATGTCTTGTTCAACCTTATTATGAAGAGGCTTACTTAAATTTCATTCCTCATCCTGATATTGAAATTTCGGCATTTTTGTGACTATTGAGTTAAAACCGTACCTTTGAATTAATAGGGGTAAAATGTCATTTAGATTGTCAGGTAGAGTCAGTTGCTTTTTACCACTGCGCTTCTCTCCTTTGATGACCTTCTAAATTTTTGCTTGGCATTTATGCCGTAAAAACACTTCAAAGTTCGCCTATAAAATGATTTTTGGTCATAGAATTCCTTTCACTAGAAATTGTGTTCAAATCCCTTTATCCTCAAAGATACAACCTTCATTGTTTTAGTTGTTAAGGGATACTTTTTCTTACTGCTATGATGTCTCTGAGGAGGGAAATTAAAAGGACTAAAGTATAATACATATTTTAAAGGAAATTAGTGCTCAGTTTTCTCAGGATTTCTTCTGTCTCTCTACCTACTGGATCTTGTGTCCTCTTCTGTCTCTGTCCATATATATATGTCCTTTTGTGTCTATGTGTCCATATGAAGAACCTCTATGTTTGTAAGTTGCCTCAAACAAGTAACATAAACAAATTTGTATAGTGTGCGGCTCATCAGTAGATATTATATATATGATTATTTGGTATTAAAAGTCGAGGAAATCTTTTATGTGTAGATTAAATTAAGCAGGAATTATTCAGAAAGATTGCACTAGACTTTTGTGAACAATTATATACATTATTCTTCAGCTGAGATATATTTTGCATCAGGAAACTACTCCACTAATCCTTTGCGAACAATAATATATATTGTTATTCAGATGAGATATATTGTGTATCATGAGAAGACACTTCCTGACAAATTCTTAAATACTCTACGTTCATAAATGAGTAATACACAAGGCCAATAGAAACAGAGATAATCTGGCCAGCAATACCAAAACTTAAAAAATGTCAAACCAACTATGAATTCCCATGGTTTAGGCGCATGACTACGATGGTGCACAGAGTGTACCAGAGGATTTTCAACATTGAAATCTTGACATATTAATTACGAACACCCTACTATCTGGAACTTTTCTCTTAACTCTCAGACATTTTGATTAAGAAATGAGCCGAGATAGATTGCTAATAGCACATGGATGTGAATCAAGAGCTTTCCTACACATTCGTACAAGATGGCATCCTTGTGGCACATGGTTATCCAAATCATATCTATGATTTGTCCACTATGATGGTCAGCTTTGCATTTACAAATCCACAAATATGTCAGACTAGAGAAGACTTTTAACCATGGGAACAATCATAAATATATAAAATTAGTGAACTAATCAATAAATTGTATTATTCAAATCAAATAATGTATAAAATATATTATTCATATCAAATACATAAAAATATTACTTGATCTCAAGATTGGAGAGGAACTCATTAGTCTCCTAATCTGAGGGTAGCATCCTATTGCTACTATTGACAAGTGGGCCATCCAGTATCTCTGGCCGTATGTGACTATCCATCCATTAGCTATCAATGTATATGATGGCAATGCTTTAGCTGATAGTGGTTGAAGCGACTACAACGATGGCTACATTGGTTGTAGGCATACGTAAGTAAGAAACTATTGCTAACCGTACGCAGGCAGTCGTTGGTAGCCTCATGGGTGAGGAGGTAGGGAGGCTAAGGCTACTGGCTCTACTACTGCTATTGAGTCTACAAAAGTTGCTCCATCCGGGACTAAATAACATGCATCTACTACTACATGCCAACAGTAGTAGTGTACATGAGCTAGCAATAAGTGAAACGCTCTTGAAGTAAGATGTAACGGCCAATGCAGCTGTCTCAAGGGTGGCCTCAGACCTTAACCTATAGATTTATTCCTTCTTTGTACTGTTTATAATGTCCATACACAGATCAAAGGTCAAATGGTAAAGCCACCTCACCAGCCATCTCCCTGATGTCTTTAGTACCTCTATGTGCCTGAGTCTATGCCAAGTCCTCATTTCTTTTGTTGAAGTTTTCCTACATATAGAAACAATTAATTATTTAATATTATAAATGTAATATTTTATTACTAATTGTATAATACAATAATAAAAAATTGCAAATTAAGAGAAGATACTTACATAGGATGTGTAGCTTTAGGTGAGACCCACTTGCCATCCTTCTGGATATGGGTGCAGTGGAACAAGCTATCCACGGCGGCTCAACACTAGTTTCAGTTATCTGCATAACATAAAAAATTTTATGGGCAATATAGATTATAGTATAAACGTGACTATAACAATGTAAATGACATAAATAACATTGAGTTCAAATAGCGTTATCATGCGCAACCGATGCTCTATTATAGGGATGGATCCACCAGTGTGTAGAAGGAACCCTATCCAACTGCATCTCATGCCATGTTCCTCTTATTCAGCATAGACTTAGATTTAAATTTACGTTTCTCTTAATACTTAAGAAACTTCTCTCACTATTCATCCTTGATCTAGCCAGGCTGAATGGGCTTCTTCTTACACACCTCATCTATGATATCCTTCACTTTGGTGGGATCTTTATGGTTAAAGTTCTTCCATATATCCTTCTTGTAAAAAGGGTTCTACTTCTAATGCTTTTGCAATTAATTAACAAGGAAAACACTAAATAATTAGAGAATAGTTAAAAAAAAAGCTAAATTATAAACAAAGTATAGAAACTTTACCCCAAACTCTACATATAGCATCCACAGGTAGGCTTTGGGATACTTTTCCACATACTCTCATATTTGCTCATGATGATGTGGTGTATGGTGCCCACTGGCTCATTGGTAAGGTAGAACCTAAACAAACAAATATAAACATAGCTAAGAAATTAAAAAAATAAAGTTCATGTCAAAATGAATATCAAACATAATCAAGAACACATATCCCGTTCTGTAAGGCATAATTGTCTCCCCAAGACCAAGTACAAGTACTTGAAGAAATGTAGGATGTCCCATAAGAGATGTCAGGCTTGAAAATGGTACTACTATCTATAATGGTGTCCTATGTGTATCTGGAGGTTGAGGTATGGGCATGAAAGTGTAGCTATGAGAAATGACAATTGGCAGGTTCAACTGGCTATCGTATGCAAACTACTGTTAGGGAAATCCTAGAGGGAACTTTGTCCCTGTAATCATTGTCCTTTACCTTGTTCACCCCTGCAGCCTGTCATTTACAAGTATTCACACATAGCATAAATAGAAAATAATCATATATATGTTAAACGAATAAAGTAATTTAGCACTCATACAAGGTAACAAATTAAAATGTCACACATTGAATGGTAGTATCATTTGTTAGGATTCCTCCTCTGCATCTTCATCATCATCATCTTCATCCTTTTTTTTTTGTCTTCGTCAACATCGCCCTTTTGTTTTATTTGGTGGACCATCCACCTCTTCGTATTCATCATACAAGCTAACAATTGAATTATCTGTTGCAATCAACTAAGGTGCATATGACATGTGATTATCCTAGTAAGCATGTTCTATCATGTGTTTATCCTAGACCATTCCACGAGGCTTGGTCTTTATAACAACTCAATAACCTTGCTTATCTCTCTTTATTCGTGGGTCATAATACACTTGTGTTGCCTGTTGTTCAATGATGAAAGGATCATAGTTAGCATATCATCTTCTACATTTGATTTTAATTATGTCGTATTGTTGCACTTTCATACCATGGCCTAACATAGGATTAAACCACCCACAATGGAAAACTACCACCTTTTTAATTGGCAATTTAAAATATTCAAGCTACATAATCTCTTTAAGAATGTCATAGAAGTCATTTTCTCCTATTGTGACATGCCCTATACCTTGCACACATACTCCACTGTTAATTGTTTTTTCCCTAGACTCCATTGGCATATATGAAACTTATACCCCATTTTAACTGCCCTCAGAGGACCCAAAGCTAAATCCAATAGATATTGATTAACCACACAATTTGAGGGATTGTGAACATGAGAATAACAGAATTTCACATCAAAATTTCATCATACAACGGTGAAAAATGTCATATAGGATAAGTAATTATTGTTTATACTTATAACAAAATGAAACCAGAATGTGAACTGAGCATTGATCATTGCTCTGATGTCCTCATCTTGCATATTTGCATACATAGTCTTCAAAAAATGAACAAACATACTACGGGAATAATAGTTTAGATAATTAGTATTCTAAATTTGAGTTAACCAAAGTTAAATATATAGAATGATTTATTAATATTGTTACACAAATACTCACTCTTTAAATGACTTAACTTCTTTACAGTACAAAAGCACATATTTTATGGCTAATTTTGATTCCTTATCATCCAAATATCCCTCTTAGCAAAAGTCAAAGGAGTGTCCCAGAAGATTAAAGATGAAAAGAATAGGCTTCAAGGTTGTATCGTCGCCCCAATTATCATTTTTAAAAACTTTTGTGCTTTGGCATTGTACATTAAGACTAGAATAGTATTGACAAAACTAAGCTATTACCTAGGTCAAATAGCCTTTACAAGTACTTCCTTTAGGTCTAGCTCTATTGCCAACTTTCTTCTTCAACCTATTAAGAAATCTCTCAATATATCGATATTACTCAAAGCCACCTACCTTTGCTTCAAATGGCAAATGAATGGGCAAATGCTCCATTAAGTTGAAAAAATCTGGTGGGAATATCCAATCAAGCTTGCATATTGTCAGAGGAATATTTTGTTACATTCAAAGCAATTTCACTTCTCACAAAATCATTGAGTACAGTTCCTTGAAAAATTAACTTAATTCAATTAAAGCCCTCTATATAGGATCTGAGAGTCCGTAAAAGGCAATAAAAAGCAATCTTTTTATAAAAATATGATAATCATGACTTTTTATAACACGTATCTTACCATTGCTTACATCAACACACCTATCCATTTTGAGGCATAATCATTAAGCATTCTCAACTCCTTAACTCACTCACAAATTGCCCTTCACTCACCCAAGCTCAAGGTGTAGGAAGCTTTAGGTTTATATATTTTTCCATTTGCAGCCTCTTTAAGCTCTTACTCTATTCTTCTATAATATTTTGTCGAATCCAATGTCACTTTAGTATTGTTTTTAGTTTACCCTTTAACATCCATCACTATAATAAACGCATTATCAAAGATTTTATTCTGTATGTGCATGACATCAAGATTGCATCAAAGTAAGTTGGATTTCCAATATGGCAAGTCCTAGAATATACTTCTATTAATCCAACTATGATCCACCATATATCCTAGCATCCTAATTGGCTAAGTTTCTATGACTTTCGGAATGAAACAAACCTAACTAAAAACTTTTTTACTAGTTAATCTTAGAGGTGGTTCAGATCCCTCTGCTCTATTTTTGATGAAGTTGTTCTTATTTCTCTTATAAGGATCATTGTATGTTAGAAATTGTCTATGACAATCAAACCATAATTGTTTCCTTGCATGCTTTAAAGTGAATGCTTTTATGGATTCCATACGTGTAGAGCAAGCCAATCTTCCAACTGTTTTACTAACCAAATAACATCCCATATGTAGGAAAGTCATCAATGGTCCACATTAATGTGGCCTTTATTTGAAAATTTTGCTTTATTGAAATGTCATACGTTGAAACACTATCACTCTACAAAATGAGTATTTCATCTATCAATGATTGCATTAGCACATTAATTTTACGCTTTAGATTTTTTTGACCTAGGACAATCAAGGTCAGGAACATATATGGAGTTGTCATACACATATCTGAAAGTAAATTGTAAGGAGTGACTATTACTAGCCAACATGAATATGATGCAGTATTGTGACTGAATGAAGTGAATTCATTAGAGCATAACCCAAGTCTTACATTTCAAGGATCCATTGCAAACTCTAAATAATTTTGGTTAAAATGTTTCCAAGCTTCTCCATCCAAAGGATGACACAGAACATCCATCTCCCTTTGATTCTCATGATGTCATCTCATATAAGGAGCCGACTTCATCTAAGCATACAACCTTTGCATCCTTGGGATAAATTGTAGATAATACATTTTTCTGAAAGGACTATCTTTGCTATTCTGGTTTGTCATTCATTCCTTTTAATGGAGCGGGTTACATTAGCTATCAAATCTAGTCTCCTTGTAGAACAACATGCACCTTTTCACACAATAATCTATTTTCTTAAGCGCCAATTGTAACTTCTTCACTAACTTCCTTATTTCATAAAAATTAGGAGAAACAACATTATCAGACAGGTGTATCTTGATAATAAGTTGCATAATGTGATAAAAGGAATTTTATAGTAAGTTGAAGTCAGATTTTATACTTAATATTTTTACTACTAATGACAACCCCAAATGGTTAGTACAATCTATCTATAATAGCCAATGTATAGCTTCTAACACATATATAAGAGTTCTGGGCAACCCTATTTGAAGGCTTTTCATATTGCATTCTAGGTAAGTTGAAACGTTTGGCCAACCAGGGCCAACCAGCATCCAAGACTTTATTTTCATACCTATTACTTACATTATGTAAATCTTATGTCACACTACTAGAAGACTTTCCCTTTTCTATAGGTCTATCCTCATCATGATCAGTCTGCCTCCAATAATCATATTTAAATTTAAATCTATACAAATCAAACTTAACTTCATAGGAGGTAAAAATTTTCTTCATTTATATTTAGAACATGAACACCATATATGACCATCACGTAAATAAATTAGTAACATATTTATAAAATCGATAAATTCTTTCACCTTATTTAGGAAATTTGTCTTATAACTACTATGTCCAGGTAGACGTCTATTATACATCCACTTACGGTATTCTAAAATTTTCATATTCTATTTTTCAAAGTTTACATTGCAATATGTTAAGTATTCATACATGTCTTAATTTATATATGTATATATATATATATATATATATTTCTTCAATTTACTAATATTTTCAAACATGTAAAAATCATAGAAAAATTGTTGACAATTCATCCTAACTCCAAAAAAAAAAAAAATAGACTTTCTATAATAATAACTTCATTCATATTTGCAATAACATAAATTTCAATTCAATAGTTCTATTCACCAAATGAAAAGCAATAATAAAATTAATAGTCAATACCAACAAAATTGTTAATAATTTCAAAAGTTAATAGAATCACAATACATATAATTTCAAATTTAAAAATAAGTACTTACTCAAAATATACATAATTCCTAAAGTAATATTAACAACATTATCAATTATGTCATCTAAAAACTTAATCTTACTCAATTTAATCTAAAATATATAAAATTCCTAAATCCAAATCAAAATATAAGTTTGTCAATCCTATTTCAAATATATAAGAAAATATAACCAATAATTAAAAATTAACTCCTATAATAATTCTATGTCAATAATTAATCTGCTAATAATTAAAAATATATACTAACCTTAGTGTTCAAACAAGAAAATTGGCAAATAAACTTGCAGAAAAACTCAAGCCTAAAACTACATACATCAAAATAAGAAAAACCAATTAAATCATAAAAAATGTAATAATTTAACAAAAACAATTGGTAAAAATGTGTTATAGGTAGAAATCAATCTTGCCCAAGGGGGCCGAAGACTCAGCAGAAATTAAGTCTGAAGGACATTAAGCTCACTGGGGACAAGTGTGCAAGGTCCCAACTCACAAGTTTGGCAAATTGTCCCAGCTTGTCGAGTCCCGGCTTGTACAAAGAACAAGCTTGCCTCCTGACCTAAAGCTTATCCTCATTGCTCAGAGAGCAGCAGCAACCTCCCGCCAAGGATCTCGACTCACGAAGGCCAAGCATTCCCTAAGGGTTTCGCAAAAAGAAGTCTTAGACAGGCATGCTTCAAATCTACATTCTAGCCAAACAAAGGGGCCCACCCTATAGAAAGCAGCCTAAAGTAGTCAGATTGTAGGAGTTCTTCTGTCTTCTACATTTATTTCTTGATGTAACAGAACTGTAGCTTGTAATCATTGTATATAATCCTTCTCCCTCTATAAATAGGAAATCTCTATTAGAAGGGGGAAAGGCGGAAGGAACCATAGCCAAAACTTTGTAAAATCTCTGTTTAAATCAATAAAAGCACAACTATGGACATAGGGTTTGGTACCACCTGAATTTAGTTGAACTATATTAAAAATATTGCATTTTGTCACTCCTCTTCCTCTTCATCATTTTCATCACCTTCATCGCTTCACATTTCATAAATTAGAGAGTAGTTTGGGGGTTCAAGAACCACACACCCATTGGTTGGAGTTTGGACCATAACCAAATTCCACCGTCAACATCTTTGGCGCTATAAGGAGGGCCTCCATCTACTTCTTGAATCACCCTTCTATTTGATTATGATGGCAAGAAAAAGAGCCACCAAGACTTCAAATGTTTGGCCCAACAATTCGAAGGCCATGTATCCATGATAGACTCCTCAACTGCTTTTATTATCAATGGCGTTGATGGGACCCGAGCCTGGCTTCAACGATAGGAGAAGTTGGAAAGTATGATAGAGAACTCACTAAGGTAGTCACTACATTGGCATGAGCACAACCTCAGGGCATTTAAAGATAGACCAAAGTTGTCACACATGGGAAAGTTCATCTGCATTGATGGACTGGATGCTCAGGGGGAGCTAATCCAGAGTAGTCTTTAGGCCGTTGTCCCCATGATCAGGAGGAGTAGAAGAGCCAATAATCTTTCAGTCGACAATCTGAAGCACGGGATCTATTAATGGAAGAAGTGCTCCAAAGGATGAAGTAATTTGAAGAACGTCTCCGAGATTTGAGCAGCCAAGCTCGTTATGAGGGGAAATCACCATTCTCTAAAGAGGTCGAGATGTATCCCCTCCTTTTCAAACTTAAAATCCCTGTGATCCCATTGTATAATGGGGATATTGATCCTTTTGAACATCTTGATGCATTCAATGTTCAGATGGACCTTCAAATAACTGATCCCCAGGTGAAATGTTAAGTCTTCCCAGCCACACTAAGGGGCTTACCTCGAATGTGGTTTAGAAGCATTCATGCCTGTAGCATTAGTAGTTAGGAGGAATGTTAAGAAAAATTCATCAACCAATATTGGGCATTGAAAAGAAATCTCGTGCCACCGTGCCATCTCACCATGATTTTCCAGCAAAGAGAGAAGTCGTTACAGGACTACATCACTCGTTTTAGGCATGAGGTCAGTAATGTTGATGGCCCTTCGGACAAATGCATCCTGACAGCCATCTCCGCAGGATTATGCAAAGATAAGGAGTTGTACAAAGATATTTATAAGTCCTCTGTGATAAATTTGGGTGACTTCTATAAGCGAGCCCCCAAACAAATCAGGTGGGAGGAGACTTTTGGGTCGAGGAAGCCTCGAAATAGGTAGTTTTGATCAGAATAAGAAAAAAGGAAGTTGCAGGGATGCAACAGATGACAACGATTTTTGACCAGCTAAAAGAAGCAAGGGCAAGCGACCTTAGCCCGTGGGTCACTACGAACACTACAGCGTCTTATCAGACACCCCAAAAAAGATATTTGCAATTGAAAGAGGCTGAGAGGACTTCAGAAATCCCATTCCTCTAAGGACACCCCACATGAATAGAAACATGAATAAATTTTGCGCTTATCATAACAAAGCAGGACATAATATATCGGACTATCGAGCCCTTAGAGATGCCATAGAAGACTTGATCAAAAGGGGTAGATTGAAGGATTATGTAGTGTAGCCTATGAGACAATAGTCTTCCCAGCATATACGGCAGGATTCTAAGCAAATGGAAGTAACCACAGTAAAAACCATATATTAATGAGAAAAATCAGGGTAGCCTAATTTTTTGTATATGATAGCTTTAGAGCAATCTTAGTAAAATTATATGCATTGTTTTGTCATGCATGTGAGCCATTTTCTTAGCTACTATATGCACGCACCCATAAGCTTGTGCATACGAGCCAATTTCTTAGCCACCACATGCATGAAATCTCTAAGTCATGTGTACGAGCCACTTTCTTTGCCACCGTGCACACGCACCCATAAGCTTGTGCATACGAGCTACTTTTTTAGCCACTGTGTTCATGCAGTGACCTTACCACATGTACGAGCCACTTTCTTAGCCATCATACATTACGATCTCATTGTGCATATGAGCCACTTTCTAAGCCACTGTATGCATGCAAATATGATAGCTCTTATGCGATCAAATTTTGTAGCTCTTATGAAATAGGCATTTCACAGCTCGTGTGCAATCAGAGACTTGCAATTATTGTGGTCATACTCTTATAGCTCTCAAAGAGTTACAATCGATTGATTAGACAAGTACTTCATTAATTTGTAAGGATGCATGACCATTATTAGCAATATATAGAACGCCCGATACGATGTTCAAGAATTCCAAAAGGAAAACACATTTCACTAAAAGCCTCAATGAAGGGGAAAATTATATCAAAAAAAGCTCAGAACATAAATAAAAAAAGGTCAAAATGCTAGCTAGCAAGAAAGATATAGAGAGACGAAACCCTCATCAAGTGGACTCCCATCAATCAGAGAGAGTAACTCAAGAAGCGATCAGGAGTTTGGTTGGCAAGACAAAACCCCACGGTAGGGCTGTGAGGAATCCCAAACGAGAATCATGTGCAGTAGGCTATTCATGCATTGGGATCTTTTGCAATAGGCTATACATGCCTCAGGACGTTACATCGAAAACTAAACCATCAGAAACATGAAAGGCTTTACTACAGCTCCCATCAGGCTATTCCATGAAGAAGTAAGAAGCTCTTCTCGTGCTTCATAAAGCTAGTCTGGATTCAACAAAAGACCTAACAGATAATTGGCTATCCTGGAACAAACAAACTAGGAAGAATAAAGCTACCACGCTAACGGCCAGAAATTATGAACAACATGAAGTATGGTCTAGAGCAGAAAAAGATGATAGAAATGAAATCAAAATGACAATACAGCCAAGTGAAGACTTTGACTGAAAATATAGATAAGGCCTAAAAAAAAATTACAAATCCTACTCTACAAAGTGAACTAAGAGTTAGGGGGCTTATATTATAGGTAGAAATTAGTCTCGCCCAAAGGGGTCGAAGACTCAATAGAAATTAAGTCTGAAGGACGTCAAGCTCACTAGGGACAAGTGCGCAAGGTCTTGACTTGCAAGTTTGGCAAATTGTCCTAGCTCGTCGAGTCCCAACTTGTACAAAGAACAAGCTTGCCTCCTAACCTTGAGCTCATCCTTGTTGCTCAGAGAGTAGGAGTGACCTCCCACCAAGGATCTCAGCTTGCGATGGCCAAGCATTCCCTAAGGGCTCCGTGAAAAGAAGTCTCAGACAGGCTTGCGTCAAGTCTGCTTTCTAATCAATTAAAGGGGCACACCTCATAGAAAGCAGCCTGAAGTAGCCAGATTGCAGGAGTTCTTTTGTCTTATACATTTATTTCTTGATGTAATAGAATTGTAGCTTGTAATCATTATATGTAACCCTTCTTCCCTTTTAAATAGGAACTTTCTATTAGAAGGGGGAAAGGTGGAAGGAGCCATAACCAAAACTTTGTAAAATCTTTGTCTAAATCAATAAAAGCTCCGTTATGGATGTAGGGTTCGATATTGCCTAGATTTAGCCGAATCACATTAAAAATATTATGCCCTATCACTCCTCTTGCTCTTTATCATCTTCATCACCTTCCTCGCTTCACATTTCATAAACCAGAGAGCAGTTTGAGGGTTCAAGAACCACACATCTGTTGGCTGGAGTTTGGACTAGAACCAGATTCCACTGTCAACAAAATGTAAAACAAAGTAGTAAGAACAATTTAATCAGTTTATATTTGAGAAAAATACCTTCAAAGCTCAAGAATCAAGCTAGGAAATAAGCGAAGGAAGGAGAAGAAGATGGAAATAGGGAGAAGATCACATGAGCATAGGGTATTTGAATTTTTTGATGGGTTTTCCCATAAAAAATCTACTATACATTAAAATCTGTTGGAAATCTATTGTGTTATCAGTAGAAACTGATACTATGTAGTGGGTTGGCAAAAGCCTAGGGAAAGCTAAATCTGACTAAGCGACAAGTTTGCTAGATTGCCATGTAGAAGCCTTTAGCTCATGGAAGACCTAAGCTTGCTGGCCAAACGAGCTCAAAGTCAGGAACCAGTGATACCCCCAGCATGCAGGCTCAAGCCCATGTTGACGTATCCCCTTCAGCCAGAAGCTTGCTGAAGTTGAGCCTAAAGCCAACAAACAACTTGCACCACTATTTTGCAAATATGGCCATCAGGTCCCACTTGTAGAAACCAGCCTATGGAAGCTAGTCTCTAGTACCCTAGGTAGTCTTGTACATTTAATATTTGATGTAATAGATACACAATTAATTTAGTCCCATTTGTAGCTCTCCATGCTCCTATAAATAAGGGGCTAGAGTAATTGTAAAAAGAGAGCAAAGAAAGGAGAAAACTAGTAGAAACTCTACCGAAAGCCATAGCAAAAGCTCTATAAACATTCCTTCGATACAATAAAAAAAATCTTCATAGGCGTAGGGTTTGGTACCACCTGAATTTAGCTGAATCATGTTAAACCCCGCGCATTTATCCTCTTTTTCCCCTTTCCCCCTGCTATTCAACACTCTTTTCATGGCCTTGATGATCGAAGAATAGCTTGGTTCCTCGAAGAACCCCCTTTATTGGCCAGATTCAAATTGAACCAAAATCCACTGTCAACATTTTGGCACACCCACTGGGACCTTTCTGTTCTTTGGTCATCTCTTTGGTTGATTTTGTTCGATTTGAAATGGTAAGAGGAAAGGCCACTAGGAAGTCAGATATTATTGTCAGCCAACTGGAAGGTCACACTGTAGGCTCCTCTATTGCCAGAACTACTAACAGTCTACCTCCCTAGTTCACTGTCAACTTGGTGTCACTATTAACAAGATCGACGAAGCCCAAGCATGGCATTGATAACTTTATGGAAATAAAGTTATCTTGATGGCTTCTAAACTTAAATTGTTGAAGTATGAGAGTAATTTTTATAAATCAATATTTATTATTAGTTATTTTTGTTATTTTGTCTAAAGTGGCCTTATTGTTTTATTTGTGAAAATTTTGGATTTGTTAATGGAGGAATTGAATTAAATTGATGATGTTTGTTTGTAGCTAATTAAGTCTTAATTGTGGCTAAAAAAAGACAAGAAAAAAGAGGAATTAAAGAGAGGAGGCAGCTATTACAGCAAGAATTTAGCAGTCAATTTTTTTACTAACTGTAACTTCATTTTTCTAGTGGGAACTAGCTTATTTTGGAGGGTAAAAATTCTGAGTAAAAGATAGCATCAAATGTGGGCAAGTTAGCAACATATTCAGCCTATTTTTGGTGCACAAAAATGTAACCCCAGTGGAGGTAGGAAGCGAAGACATTAGCAGAGGAATTTTGGAGACATTCAACCCATTTTGGATGCTCTAAACCTTGGACCAGCAAGTAGCACGTGAGCAATTATTTATTTTGCCATTTTTAGGTGCTACAAACCCTAGAGAAGAGAAAGGTTGAAGTGAGATAATAGCCAGAAACTAGAAATAGCAAGGAAATTCTACAGATAGTAGAGAAGGTGCAGAAGACTAGTAGATTTGCCATTCTTCCTTTCCTTTTCTTCCTTTTCTCTTGTTATTTTTGATTTTGGTGAACAATGAATGCTTTGTATTTAAGAATTATTTTAGATTTGAACATGAGCTGAATTTGTTTTTAGTTGGGATTGATGATAAACTTTAATATTATAATGAACTGTTAGACTATTAGCTATAATGCTGAGTGAATTTTCCCTTTTCATTTCAAGCATGCTAATAACAAATTCTCATTGTTGACTAGCCATTAATGATGGGATATAGAAATAACTTCAAGTCTGGAAAGATTGAGGTAATTGGACATAGCTTGAATGATGTAAGGGCTGGGTTTGCTCAGTGCAACAAAATTCAAAACTTTTTTAAAACCTAATCGGACCGAGCAAATCCACCTAGGATCATGTTGGTTTTAGGCAATTAAAGCATCATATGCTTATAAGGAAGCTCTACTAACCTTTAAAAGAGCTTGATCGTAATGGAAGAAGGTCAGAGAGCTTGCCACCAATCTGGTCCAAGTGTCCCAGTCCTGCCGGTGATCCACACCGAAAAATACTCGAATTAGGCCACTACAACCTTCCCAAGGTGCTAGCCAAGCTGAAAGAGTAGACTTCCAGTTCAAAATTGAAAGATTTTGTCGGGATTAAAAGGGAGAGGAGCAATGGGTTTTTGGCCAATTTTTCAACGGTGAACTGCCTACACCGCTATAACACAACACATCATTTTAGCCTTTTATAGGCTTGGTCCAAAATGATGTCGTTTTGGATGGCTGAAATGAAAAATCTAATTTTTCACTTCTTTCCCAACAGTTTCTGTAAACTGCATTTTGGCCCTATGCAATTTCCATAAATTGCAATTTTCCCCCAATAATTTTCATAAATTACATTTTGGTCCCTGAATAGAAATATATCCTACCTTTGGCCATAATTCATTTTCCGTTATGCGTGTGACCCAAAAGGCCCCCGAAATGTTGGCAAAAGTCCATAATGCCTTTCAAACCATTTGAAGGCATATAAAGTTAATCCAATTAATTTATACAATAATTAATTTCTCCAAATTAATTCTCCATAGACTTTAAGCTATAAGCAGACTCTAGCAAGCCATTATAGCTACCCAATTTTC
>JANHAO010015696.1:0-14713 GCA_026873985.1 Saraca asoca | reverse complement strand
CTAACATGGTCCTTGGATTCGACCTGGTGTTGCTCTATGCTACAAGTAGAGTAGAGTAATTTCGGTTTATAAATTACTAATTTGAAGGGCCTCGACAGCCCGCATCAACGTCATGTCACAACAATCCTATTGCTTAGTAGGTCATGCCATAGTAACTTTATTGCTTAGTGGGTTACACCATTTCAATCTTGTTGCTCAGTAGGTCATGCTACAGTAATCTTGTTACTCAATGGGCCGCGCCACAATAATCTTGTTACTCAATGGGTCACACCACAATAATCTTGTTGCTTAGTGGGTCACACCACAACAATCTTGTTACTCAGTGGCTCATGCCTCGACTTAGCATTTTTTTTAACATGGTTCGCTTCCCATACAAGACTTTGTTGAGATTTTATTCATAAATTAATATACACAGATGTAAAAATTCAAGGAAAAACTTAAGTGCTTTTATTAATTTCTAAATAATACTACAAAATTAGCATCTCTATTGGAAATACGGGAGGAGATGCTTAGCATTCCATGCTCAAGGAACTTCAGCCCCGTTCATATTCATGAGATGATAAGTTTTGTTTCCTAAGTTTTCCTTAATCATATATGGGCCCTCCCAATTCAGACCTAGTGTCCCATCACTGGCCTTGTGAGCTCTAGGAAGAATAAGGCATAGTACAAGATCACCAATTTTGTAGTTCCAAACTTGAACCTTTCGATTGTAGTATATCGTAACCTGTTGCTGATAGGTTGTGACCCTAAGGTAAGCTATTTCTCTTGTCTCTTCTGCAAGATCATGGTTTATGGTGAGCAACTAATTGTTATCTTCTAGACTGAATGTCGCTCATTGTTGTAAAGCCACTTCAAATTTTGCTGGGATCATGGCCTTAGATCCATACACCATTGAAAAAGGAGTTTCTTCTATGGTACTGCAAGCTATGGTTTTGTAAGCCCGAAGCACCTTTTGTAGCTGGTCTACCTATACCCCCTTTTTGCCCTCTAACCTTATCTTCAAGATCTATTTAATGATCTTGTTAACTGCCTTAACTTGTCCATTAGCTTAAGGATAGTCTACAGCCAAAAAGCTCTTCATAATTTTGAGATTGCTACAAAACTTGATGAATTGCTTGTTGTTAAACTAGGTCCTATTGTCAATCATGATCTGTTAAGGGACTCTAAACCTACAAATAATATTAGTCTATATAAACTTTTCAATCTTTTCAGAAGAGATTTATGCCAGTTTCTTTACCTTTGTCCACTTGGTGAAATAATCAATAGTGACTATTATGTGCCTGCACTTTCCATGACCTATTGGGAGTGGTTCAATTAGGGTCATGCCCCAGATTGTAAAGGACCAAAGACAAACCATCTGTTGCAGGCAGGCTGGTGGAGCTCATGGGACTTTAGTGAACCTTTGGCACTTATCACAATTTTTCACAAGGATAATGGCATCCTACTTCATTATCGGCTAGTTATATCCTTACTAAAGTGCTTTTTGAGCTAAAGATAACCCCCAGTATGGTTTTCACAATAGCTGGCATGAATTTCCTTCAAGACGATTTCACAGTTGTGGCCATCTATACAACTTAAGAGCAGAGTTGAGAATCCTTTTTTATATAACATGTCATCACTAATGAAGTATCTGGTTGCTCGAGCTCGCAAATAATGTACTTCCAACTTGTCTTCTGACAACTTGCCATCTTCTAGGTAATCGATGATTAGACCCATCCATGAGTCTTCTGCCATAGCAATTGCCATCACAGCATCCTTTTGATCCATGCTTGGTGATGGAAGAAACTTCATCGGGATCGCCCCTAAGAAATCTGCATCCTTGGTCAACGCCAAATGGGCTAATACATTTACATGAGAATTTTGAGCTCACAGAATTTGATTAACCTTGTAATGCTAGAAAGAGCCAAGTAGTTCCTGAACCATCAGAAGATATATAGCCATTTTTAAGTCTCTCATCTGATATTCACCTTGAATATGATAAATAATGAGCTGGGAATCACTGAATATCCTTAAATTTTTAGCTTGTATCTCTCTTGCTAGATGTAGCCCTACTAACAATGCTTTATACATTACTTCATTATTTATGGCTTGAAAGCCAAATCTCAATGCTCAAAGGATTTTATGTCCCTCTAGGCTGATCAAAAGCACTCCTACCCTAACCTTCTACTCATTTGATGATTTGTTAACATACAATTCCCAGTACGGACACTCTGCAGCCTTTACTTCCCTTTCTATGGGCCCTATGAACTTTGCAATGAAATCTGCCAAGGCTTGCCCCTTGATTATTGGTTTGGGCTTATACTCAAAATCAAATTAGGCTAGCTCTATTGCCCACTTGAGTAAGTGACTTAAAGCATCCATCTTTTGCAAGATCTGTTTGAGTGGAAATTATGTGAGCACCTCTATACTGTGCGCCTGAAAATAAGGTCGCAGCTTCCTTAATGCAGTCATGAGGTAGTAGGCAAATTTTTCCATTAGCGAGTACCTTACTTCG
Source organism: Saraca asoca (assembly GCA_026873985.1). NCBI lineage: Eukaryota > Viridiplantae > Streptophyta > Magnoliopsida > Fabales > Fabaceae > Saraca > Saraca asoca. The sequence goes on along the minus strand of JANHAO010015696.1, from coordinate 12,219 downwards.
GCATCTAGCAATCTTTTGCTAACATAATAGACTAGGAATTGAGCTCCACCTTTTTCACATATTAGGGCTGCACTAGGAGCATGATGAGATACTTGCAAGTAAATGATGAGCTTTTCTCCTTCCCTTGGTTTGGACAAAAGTTAGGCTTGGCCCATGTACTCCTTCAATTGCTGAAAAGCAATCTCGCACTACTCAGTCCACTTAAAGTGTTTTATTGCTTTCGTGATAAACCTGCTCACTACCATGACCTAACCATTAAGGCTCTACACATCCTTGACTCTGTTTAGGGATTTCATGTCAATGAGGGCTTTGATTTTCTCTGGATTTGCTTCAATTCCCCTATTATTTACTATGAATTTGAGGAACTTTCTTGAATCTACCTCGGACGCACACTTGTGTAGATTCAGCTTCATTTGATACCTTTTCAAAATTTGGAACATCTCCCCTAGATCGCGAACATGGTTGGTGACCTGTTCAAACTTCACCAACATATCATCCACATACACCCCATTGTTTTTCTTATATGTTCCTTGAACATCATATTCACTAATTATTAGTAGGTTACCCCCGTATTCTTTAGTCGGAAGGGCATCACTTTATAACAATACAGCCTATGATCAGTGATGAATAAGGTGTGTTCTTCATCTTATAGGTTCATGGGGATTTAATTGTACCTCTAGTAGGCATCCATGAAGCTAAAGAGTTAGTGACTAGCGGTTGCATCCATGAGCTAATCAATCCTTAGTAGGGGGAAGCTATCCTTTGGACATGTCTTGTTAAGGTCTGTGAAATCAATGTAAGTTTTCCATTTTCCGTTCTTCTTTTTCACAAGTAGAGGGTTGGCTACCCAAGTCAGGTAATAAGCTTCTTGGATAAACTTACTAGCTAGAATTTTATCCACTTCCTCCTTTAGAGTGACATAATGCTCAGTAGTCATAGGTCTCCTTTTCTAGTGAACTAGCTTGTGAAAGGGGTCGATATTGAGTTTATGTGACATGACCCTGGGATCGATCCCTATCATGTCTTCGTGATTCCAAGTGAAGATGTCTAGGTTCCCCTTAAAGAATTTGGCTAGCTACATTTTCATATTCAAAAACAAGCTTTTTCCCAGCTTAAGGCATCTCTTAGCATCTACCTCACTGACTTGTACATCTCCTTGCTCCTTTACTAGGCTAGTTACTCTATCTGCATCCACCTCGTAGGGGTTGAGGTCATGGTTAACCTCTGCTATACTTGTGGCTCATGGTTTTCCACTAGACACTATATTAACCTTTTTCCCTCTCACCCCAAGCTTGATTGCATCCTCATAGCAGCATCAGGCTATGTGCTGTTCACCTCATACACATCCAACTCTATTAGGCATCAAGAATTTGATGGTTAGTGTCCTGGTTGACATGACCATGTCAAGGTCATTCATTATAGATCTAAATCTCTTAGAGTAATTGGGAGCTTGATCTGCCCCAGTGGTAATATTCCATCCCCGTGAAGTCGTAAAGAGGCTTAGGGAAGGTCTTAATTGGCTCGTGCTCAATCCCATCTACTCGAAGCATCCCTTATACATAACATTCATTGACACCTTAGCATTGCCAATTCTGGCTTGGATGACCAAAGTGTTATTGTGTGGAGAGTGTATTCCCCATGCACCATTATCTATGAAGGTGATGCTGTCTGAGGCTATCTTTACTTTCTTGGCAAGTTTTTCATATTCACTGTGACCCGTGAGCAAGATGTGGCTTGCTTCTCGCATGATCGTGTGACCTCTTTGAAGTGCCTGTAATGTGAGGCCCATCATGGATGGTAAATATAGTCCTCACCAAGGGTGACTTCTCTTATTTAGGAGTTTGCTAGTGCTAGTACTGGTGTTGCATTGGTTGCTAGGGTTATTGAGGTTACCATCCTGAAGGTCACACCACATTGTCCCTAAAGTGAACTCTCTTGATGAGATCCTCAATGGCATCCTTAAGTGCCTAGCACTCTGAAGTATTGTGCTCGAACTCATTATGATAGGCATAAAATTTATCTCGATTCTTCCTGAGCCCATGGGGAGTCCTTAAGGGTCAGGGCTTCATGAAGTCCTCTCTGTCTTTCTTTATTACAAAGATCTTATCTGGAGTATCCAATAGGACGCTATAGTTATTGTGGCGACCTTGGTACTGAGCTCACTCACTCCTGGCCTTTTTTGCACCTCGCTATCAAAGCCATCCTTCTCACCCTTTCTTCCATTCCTGCCATTACTTCTCTTTTTGCTATGGTTGGAGCTACTTGCCTCATCATTCTGGTTGGGCGTCTTTGGGCCAAAGGTCCCCTCTCACCTTATTTTCTTGGTGGCTTGCTCATAGAATTCACACAAGTCCCTCATTGGAGACTTATATATACTCTCGTATAGTTTCCTATCCTTGCAAAGTTTTGTCGAGATTGTTTTCAGGATGCTTTCATCCGAGGGATTTTCTACATTGTTGACCTCGTGCCTAAACTGAGTGATGTAGTCTTTCAATGATTCATTTCTCTGTTAGAAGACTGTCGTGAGATGGCAGGATTATACAAGCTACCTTCTCAAGGCCTTGTATTGGCTGATAAATCTCTTCTGGCATCCCAACTGTGAATGTTGTGAGTTAGGAGACTCCTGAGCCATGTCTAAGGTATGTCTCCAAGGGTGATTGGGAAGACACAGCATTTGACTAATGGATTAGTCATCTAAAGATCCATCTAGATATTGAACGCGTCCAAGTGGTCATATGGATCGCTATCCCTATTGTACTATAGGATGTTGAGGATCTTAAACCTATGAGGAAGAAGCTCTATCTCAATCTCCCTAGTGAATGGTGTCCTCTCCTTATAATGTTCTTGATAATCCTGAGCCACAAGTCATTTTTCTAACTATTGTACTCTTTAAAATAGCTTTTTAACCATCGGGTCTTATGCCTCAGATCGACTGTTGAAGGATCAATGGTTCCTTGCACTTCCTTGGTCATGAGAATGGCGATTTGAGACTATTGACGGTGAAATTCAATCAATGTGGAGGACTCGAACTTCAGCTAACAGGAAGAGTTCTGGGACCCAATGTTGCTTTTGAAGTGCTGAAGAGATGGGACCAAGAGGAAAGAGACAAAATAAATGAGCAACACGTTTAACGTGATTCAGCTAAATCCAGGCGGTACTGGACCCTACATCCATGGCGGAGATTTTATTAATGTGAAGTGTTTCACAGAGTTTTTGCTTACAAGATTGTCCTCCCTTCTTACTAATAATGCAAGCCTATTTATAGAGAAAGGAGGGTTACATGTATTGATTACAAGCTACAGTTGTGCTACATTAATAATAAATGAGAAAAGACAATAAAGAGGGCTACAATCTGGCTGTTACAGAAAGTAGGCTACTGAGTAGTCTCCCTAGGCCGGTGGTAGACTTGTGTCTGTCGCTTGATGCCCCGGACAGGGGATTTATAACTTGAAGGCATCATAGGTTTTTACTGTGGTGAGCATTGCTGTAGCGAAGAGGTGATCTCAAGCGAAGTGGCCATTCACCTGACGATTCGATCTTGTGATTTCTTCACTGGTTCATCTTTCGTGGGGGAGGTTGTCTCATGGGGTGCATCCGAGCCTCCTTGCAGGGTCGTTGTGATACGACGAGCAAGGCAGGGCTTGGCACTCAGGATTACTTTGCTGCTTATTGCTTGCGGGATCACGGGGCTTAGCCTTCGCTATACTTGAAGGTTTGCCCTTGTGAGGCTAATTTCTGTATACAACATAAGCCCCCAACTCTAGATTTGCTTTGCGGACCTGGAGTTGCATATTTCCAAGGCTCGATTCGTATCTTTAGTCAATGTCCTTCTCTGACCGAAGTGTCATGTCGAACGTCTTTCCATTCTGCTTTAGGCTATATTTTCCCCTGTTTGCCATTTTTGGCCGTTGGCATGGCATTACCGCTCACTTCGAGCTGTTGGATGAAGATCAAATCAAATTTTCTCTGGATCCTTCAAAGGGCTGAGCGGGTCTATTTATAGCTTGGAGCATTCTTTCTTTCAACCCAGAATAACTTAATGGAGGAGACTGAAGAGCCTCCTTTGCTTTGGTGTCTTAACTTTCAATGAAGCTTGATGAGACATGGATGGCCTATTGCATGGTGGCAGGAGATTTGGATGGCCTGTTACACATAGCCTCGACACAGAATCTACCTGGTGGGCTTTTACGAGCTTCTCACGGTGTCTTCTGGCCATCTCCTCTGGCTGTTGCTTGTGGTGCTGCTACCTGGCCAGCCATTTTTTGTTATGACTTTGTGAATTGCTTTGGGTCTAGCTCTGGAGGACGTGCCGGAGGAATAAACAGGAGGAACTCTGGGGCTACTGATCTTCTACGAGCCCGATGACTGGTAGCCAGCTTTTTAGCTGCTTTTGTAGGAATAATAGGCTTTCAGTCTTTTTCCTTGATGTACTGTCGCGTCGCTTGTTGAGGTCTGTACGTGGGATGAGTTCTTCTTCTTTCAGAAACTGTAATGAATGCTTTACGCATTGTTGTATATAAACTTGTAACAATTTAATGAAAATTTCTCCTTTTAGCCTGTCGATTATACCTTCGTCATTTCTCTGACTACTTGACTTAATGTAAGAGAGATATCGCGAGTGAGCCACGCTTGATAGATCTCATTTGAGATTTGAGAGATACGTCCTTATAAGAGTTGTAGGAATTTATTTGCATGAAAACTGTGAGAAACTTGTCCACATGAGTGCTGCGATAATTTATTTACATGAAAATTGTGAGAAACTCGCCCGCATGAGAGCTACAGGTGGTCATGATGATTTTGTTTTGATAATGGCAAGGTGAAAACCATTCACTATGTTTTTAATTTTCGCATTCACGAGGTAGGTTCAAGGGCCATTTCTTCCTCGATTTTGTTTTTGTAGGATGAAAGTCATTTGCTTGAGACAAGTTCATGGAACGATGCTATAGCGAGGTGAGAACCGTTCGCTATAACGAGTTTGTTTGAAAAGGTTACGCTATAGCAAGGTAAAAATTGTTCGTTGTAGTGAGTTTGTTTGAAAGGGTTACGCTGTAGCGAGTTTGATTGTAAAGGTTACACTGTAGTGAGGTAAAAATCGTTCGCTATAGCTAGTTTGATTGTAAAGGGTTACATTGTAGCGAGGTAAAAATCGTTCACTGTAGTGAGTTTGATTGTAAAGGGTTACGCTGTAACGAGGTAAAAATCATTCGCTGTAGCGATGTTGTGAAGATAAAGAGAAGATTTCTGTCTATATAATGCTATTGGCTAATCGATAATTTTCATTGATTCAGTGAACAACAATTGGTGCAGCCAAGTATCTTTGAGAAGTTACAAGATTTAGAATATGGTCCTAACGGAAGGCTCAGGCTCTCGCTGAGCTTGGTGAGCGCGTTACCTGGATGGTCCTATCACGTAGTCTTGTAACCAACCCCTTTTGATGAGGCCTTCAATGGCGTTCTTCAAAGCATGGCACTCTGAGGTGGTGTGTCCAACCTCGTGGTGGTAAGCATAAAATCTGCTCTGGTCCCTGGATTTAACGGGTATCCTCATTGGTCTGAGTCTTCCAAAATCCTCGTTATACCTTTCTGCGGTGAAAATTTTATCCTGTGAGTCTAACAGGATGCTATAGCTCTCGAAGCAATCTTTGGGTTGCGGAGGTTTTACCTTCTTTGCAAGATGAGGAGTGGGATTATTGTATCTCTCGCTAGCCCTCTTTTTGCTCACAGTGGGATCGCTGTGGCCCACTTTATGCTTGGGTTCCTCCATTCTGAAGGTTTCTTCCCATCTTATTTGCTTGGTCGCCTGATCATAAAATTCAGCGAGGTCTCAAGCGGGGGACTTGTAGAGGCTTCTATACAACTTGCCGTCTTTGCGAAGTCCCGCTGAGATGGCAGTTAGAACACTTTCTTCTGAAGGATTTTCCATGGAATTGGCCTCATGCCTAAACCGGGCCAGATAGTCTTTAAACAACTCATCCCTGCATTGGAAAATCATTGTGAGGTGGCAAGGGGGCCGAGTTGTTTCTTTAGCACCCGATATTAGTCGATAAACTTCCTTTGACACTCTTCCCAGCTGCTGATGCTGCGAGGGGGGAGGTGTTTGAACTAGGCACGAGATATCGCCTCTAGCATGGTAGGGAAGACACGGTGCTTCACCAAGGGGTCGATTGTCTAGAGGTCCATTTGAGTATTGAATGGGTCCAAGTGATCGCTCGACTCGCTGTTCCTGTCATACAGCGGGATGGTGGGCACTTTAAGTTTCTGTGGGAGAAGTTGCTTCTCGATCTCTATAGAAAATGGTGAGGTCTCCTCATGGTGAGGCAGATTACTTTGATGTTAAGGGCACTCCTCTAGCTATTTCAGCCTTTGGAGAACTTCTTCCATCACCAGCTGTTGTCTTTCATGGTGGGGAGCAGAGCTTTCCGCTCGCTGCGAGCCCCCCAGTTGCTGGCTATCAGGGTCGTCGCGGACTTCTTTCTGAGCTTCTTCATGAAGCTGTTGGAGTTAAGCCATGACTTCTTCTTGCCTCTGGGCATTTTGTGCTTGTGCCTGAGCAAGCCCCTTGATAGTCTCAACCAATTCCTTGACTGTGTTTTCAAGTACTGATCGGGATCGGTCGAGCATTTGTGCCTCTTGAGTTTCGGGCACAATGTCGTGCTGAGAAGTCAGAGCTATGGAACTCCGAGTTATTCTTCCTCTAGCCATGATTAGGCTGCAATAGAAATTTCAAAAAGCAGATAGACCCCCACAGACGGTGCCAAAAATGTTGACAGTGAAATTTGGTCAGTGTGGAAGACTCGAACTTCGACCAATAGGAAGAGTTCTGGGACCCAATGCTGCTTTTGAAGTGTTGAAGAGATGGGACCAAGAAGAAGGAAACAAAATAGATGAGCAACACGTTTAACGTGGTTCGGCTAAATTCAGCTGGTACCGGACCCTACGTCTACGGTGGAAATTTTATTAATGTGAAGTGTTTTGTAGAGTTTCTGCTTACAAGATTATCCTCCCTTCTTACTAACAATGCAAGCCTATTTATAGAGAAAAGAGGGGTTACATGTATTGATTACAAGCTACAGTTGTGTTACATCAATAATAAATGAGAAAAGACAATAAAGAGGGCTACAATCTGGCTATTACAAAAAGTAAGCTGCTGAGTGGTCTCCCTAGGCCGACGGTAGACTTGTGTCTGTCGCTTGATACCCTGCACAATGGATTTATGACTTGAAGGCACCGCAAATTTTTGCTGTGGTGAGCATTGTTGTAGTAAGGAGGCGATCTCAAGCAAAGTGCTCATTCACCCGACGATTCAGTGTTGTGATTTCTTCGCTGGTTCATCTCTCGTGGGGGAGGTTGTCTTATCGAGCATGTCCGAACCTCCTCGCAGGGTCGTTGTGATACGACGAGTGAGGCAGGGCTTGACACTTGGGATTACTTTGTTGCTTATTGCTTGCGGGATCACGGGGCTTAGCCTTCGTTGTACTTGAAGGTTTGCCCTTGCAAGATTAATTTTTGTATACAACAGAGGCTATATGCCTTTTATTATGCTCATGACCCGATGAATATTGATCTGATTTATGTCCTTGATTAGTCCTATTCGAGTTTCCTTCTTGACGTGAACCCTCATGTCACTGATTATCTCCATCATTATCCTTGCGAGCTCGATTGACTTCTGACCTTAGCTGTGAATTAGACAAGTGAATTGAACTAGCTCATTGTTGTTCTTCTCTGACAGGCTTCTCCTATTGGGCTCCTGGCTGTTGGAATTCTCTTTTAAGCATAGCGACCTCAATTTGTCTTTGCGTACCTTGGGCCTATGCCTAGGCTAGCACCCTAACCACATTAGCTAACTCCTTCACCGTGTTTTCAAGTGCCACGTTTGCACTCCATCAGTCCCAAAAACAGCAAGCTGGTGAGGGGTCAATGGAGCCATGCTAGCGGTAATACCTATAGTGGGGGGACAGAGGTGCTTGTTATGGGAAGGACCAGGCCCCTAATTGGTAACATTTCCCACTATTGTTCCATATGACCTTCAGGCTAGCCAATGGTAGCATCTGTACTCCTAGTGATTTTTCCTCTTGCCATTGCAATTGCACGATAAATTGAAGAGAGAGAAAGTAGTTTAGGGCCCTTCTTCTAGCGCTAAAATGTTGACGGTGAAATTCAGTCAACCCAAGTCTAGAACCCAAGCTGCAAGTTATGAATATAAATATGCAAGGAAGAGACAGAAAGAGAAGAAAAACAAGGGACACTAAGAGCTTTTTAATGTGGTTCAGCCAAATGCAAGACCTACTTCCACTATTATATTATTTTCAATCTTTTGCTGAGCTTTTTTAGTATTCAATCTGTGTGTACATGCCCCCTTATAATGATTTCTACCCCTTTTATAGTGGCTGAGGTATTACAATGTATTCCATAATAGAAATGAATAATAAATTTGGTACAAAGGTTAATAATGGATTTGCATTAAATAAGCATTTGGATGGTCTTCTCTAGATTGATGGTTGGGAGTGCATGCTTCGAGCCACGAACTGGACCTCACTGCGTCCTGAGTTTGCATTTGGCAACCTAGCAACTTGCTCCTGTGACCTCAATCCTAGTTGAGTTGGGCCTTTATTAGCTGGGCTTGTTCATTGAGCTTTTATCAGCCTATTTGTGTAGTTCCAAAAATACCCATAACAGGTACAAAGTTGTTGTTTTCTACAACTTGTCATCAACAAACTAATGGACAAACTGAAGTAGTTAATAGAACTCTATTAATGTTGTTGAGATCTATCATCCAGGAGAATTTAAAGAATTAGGAATAATGCTTACCTTATGTAGAGTTTGCATATAATAGGAGTATACATTCAGCCACCCAATATTCTCCATTTGAAATCATTTATAGTTTTAACCCACTAACTCTTTTGGATTTGTTGCCTTTACCATTTGAGGAGGGTACTAGTCTTGATGGGAAGAAAAAACCCAAACAAGTGAAGAAGTTACATGAGCAAGTAAGAAAAAAAATATTGAAAAAAAATCTAGCAATACACTTAATAAGCCAATAAGAGCTAAAAAAGAGTGGTTTTTGAGCCGAGTGATTGGGTACGGCTACATATGAGAAAAGAGAGGTTTTCAACTCAAAGGAAAACAAAGCTTCATCCACAAGGAGATAGACCTTTCCAAGAAATGGCAAGGATAAATGATAATACCTATAAATTGGATCTTCTGGGTGATTTTAATATTAATGCTACATTTAATGTTGTTAACTTTTCTCCTTTTGATGTAGGTTTTGATTTGAGATTGAATCTTTTTGAGGATAGGGAATGATGAGAACATAGATGATTAACCCAAGGATCATCAAGAAGCTTTGCAAGTTCCAAGTGGACCCATGATAAGGGCAAGGGCTACAAAGATGGAAAAAGCAATCTAAGGCCTTTGTCATGCATTTTGGAATACATAATAGAGGCTTGGGCTTGGGGGTTCAAAGGTCATTTACTCGGAGGCTTGCCATTCCCTTGAAAGGCCAAAAGAGAACTATGTGGGAAGCCTTGAAGCCAACTAGTTCTTGGGCAGTTGATTCATCATTTGTGTTTTATTTTTATACATATTTTAGGCTATTATTTTGTATTGAGCCTTGAGATATTTTGGACTTTGTTTTTGTGATTTGATCATGATTTGGAGCTTGATTAAATTAATTGCTTAATGCTAAGGTTTTGACACCATTTTAGATTTTAAGCTATAACTTGAGCTCTCGATGCTGGATTAGGTCATTCTTTATATGGTTAGAAAGCTAAGAGAAAGCCCTACAACTTTCTTGTTAAGGCCAGAGCCCAGTTCTGCCATTTGAATTCTCGAAATTGACCATAATTGACTTAGAGTTTCTATCCAGATTTGACCTTATTATAATATTTGAGCTATTATTTTATGTTATTGTATGGACCACCTTTGAGACCTTTTTGGCTTTGTTTTGAGGCTATTTTCCCCTTTTATATCCTTTATTTTTCTGATGAATTAAGATTTGGATTTGTGTTGTTTTGTAAGCTTTTTAGCAGCCTAATTTTCAGCTAGCCTTGTTAACTAAGTTGTTTGGCCTTGTTTTTTTTTTTTTTTTTTGGTCTTTTCAGCTTGTTTGCTGACTATTTATTTAGGTGTTTAGTTGGACTTGTTAGGACTTAAACTCAGTTCATTTTGGAGCCTAATTGTTATGAAGGGATGCATGTTTCCCTTAACCATTTAGATTAGTGAATTTGAGAATTAAAGAGTCTTCTTCCTTAAGCAAGTGCTCTCTTAGCTTGTTTGTTGGCTATTTATTTAGGTGTTTAGTTGGATTTGTTAGGACTTGAACTCAACCCATTTTGGAGGCTAATTGTTATAAAGGGATGCATGTTTCCCTTAACCATTTAGATTAATGAATTTGAGAATTAAAGAGTCTTCTTTCTTGAGTAAGTGCTTTCTTGGGTTCTTACTAGAGCTTGAAAACTTATCAAAGAGTTTTCTCTTTATGACATCAATCTTTATCACTTATCACTCTCCTTTTGTCTTTCTAGAGAGTGGTATGAATATCCTTATTTTTCTTTAAATTTTGGGTGTTGAATTAGAGATAAATCCATGGGCATTTTTAAAGGAGATCACATCAAGGCTGCTTCTTTCATTCATGTTAAGCCTCATTATATAGCTTGGAGAGCATATGAGAGGCACCAAGCCACACCTCTAACCCCTAGACTAGTGCCACAATGCCCCACTAAAGGTCACCAGGCATTCCTTCTTAAAGAGTATTCATAGTCAAAGGCCTAATAGTAAGACTAGACATATTTTTTATGAGTTAACATAAAATCTTTTCTCTTAACTCAGAAAGGGTTTTGTGCATTATTTTATATTGATGGAAAGCTAAAATCTAAGGATTACAACCATGTATTTATCTACTCATACTAGACAAATTGGATTGCTTCTAAATTCACACTAGAAGACCTCCACATCATACTTGATTTATCCACCAAGTTTTGTATCAAACAAAATATCTTTGCTTATTGAACTGGTACACAATACCAATTTGGGCAGTCGAGCAAGCACTAGATGTAAGTTAAGCACCAGACTTGATGGTTTTCCGCATGATCAAGTAAACAAGCAAAATTAGTCACGAGGATCACACATGACCAAACGATTACTAGAAACCATGTGGCAGCACAAGTTAAATTTTGACAACTGTCTATAGTTGTCATTAGCTGTCAAAAGACTGGTGACATTTATGCTTCCTAAATTTTCTGACCACTAGAAAGTCGACATATGGTCTACTGCAATTAGTCAATTAGTTTCATCTTGGGTTTATTTAAGATCCTCAGGTATGCATCTTGGGGACTCATGTCATTTTTTAGACTAAGCATAGCCATGCAGACTGACTTAAGTGTCAGAGAGGTCTCAACAACCATCGCTGCTAGAGTCCTTTTATACAATCATCCACCTTTTCTCTGTTACCGTGCCTTCAATCTCTGACTAGATTTAAGATGAAATTTATTACTATGAGATTTGTTTTTACTCATGATATACATTAATTAATAAGTTTTGGACCAATAAATCAATTAAGTCATTGTTAATGGCTTATTAACCTTGCTAACGTCTAGCACCAAAAGATGAAAGAGATGATAAATGCATTTAATTTTGTGTTGAATGAGTTGGATCAAGAGAAAAAAAATGCATACATTAAATACATTTACATCATCTATTAAGGTAAGAAAATAGTTCAGAAGTTAAAAGTTTATTTCTTTATTCTATGTGGAGATATAAAATGAGCGGTCCATGTCAACCTAGGTTTTATGGGCTTATCTATTCACGACTATGTTGAAAACAGGTTTAATTGTGACCAGGTCTGCATAGGTTAACTGTGACCCATTAGACCAAGAAAACAAAAAGGCCAACAGCCTGTGGTTTACCTTTTATGTGAAACCTACGATGCACTAACACTTCATATAGCAGTCGTGTCCATGTATCGGAAACGTTTCCGATACCGACACAAAACGTGTCGGGGCCATATCCGTAATTTTAAGAAGTTCGGACACCCGTTCCCTATTTCGACACCCGTGTCAAGCTCGATTCCAGGACCGTGTCCATAATTTTAAAAAGTTCGGACACACATTCTCTATTTCAACACTTGTGTCAAGCTCAATTTTTAGCTTATTATTTGTTATGCCTTGTTATTTAATATTATGAGTACTTATTTTCATATGAAAAAATAATAATTACAATATAT
>JANHAO010015695.1:0-14703 GCA_026873985.1 Saraca asoca | reverse complement strand
TAAACTTTGTTTTTCAACATCAAAATTAGTGTATGGCTTAGAGTGTTTTGATCAAACAATTTTTCTTTAAACAAAAAATTCACTCTAAGGCTAACAGCCTAGTTAAAAGATCATATCACTAAATAGACTTTCTACTAAACAGGCTCATACAAAATGATATCTAATTAACCTTAGCCTTATTGTATTATGTCAGTCCAGATTAAAATGCTAACACTATGGCAATATGGCATTGATGCAATGTTGAGTAAAGGCTTCAGGCTAGAAAGCTTCAGCTATTGCGTTAAGGTTGTCTCAATCTCTAATTTGAAAAAAAAAAGGAAATAGCAAAAGGATTACTAAAATGTTTTAATACATTTGCATTTTGAAATTCAATTTTTTAATTTGTTTTTAGTAATTAAATTATTAAAAGAACTAATAATAGTATGTACACATGTATTAGTCCATGAGAGTGCAAATATATCTTCACATACTTAGGGCATCGTAAGGCAAGGCAACTTAATATTGCTCTATCCCTAAAATTTGCCTTGGGTTGACAACTTGCCCTACATTTTGCCATGTAAGGCAATAATCCATATCATATCCACACCTTGTTGGGGCAAAATCTGTGGACAAACCCTAAATCTAAATTTTTTCCATCCCTAATTCTGGTAACTTCTCGACATAAAGTTAAAGCGACTACTGCTAGCTCATGCTCCATTATGTCTATAGCTCTACCACTTACTACTACAAACCATTGATGGTGCACAATAGTGTATCCATTTGCAATGTTAACATGACGCATGAGTAGCTCACGACGGCCGATGAAGTGTTCTCAACTGATGCCTCGAATCCCAGCCTGTATATCCTTATCTTCTTCACCCTGCCTATGAACGCATCCCATATATCAAGATCAAAAGGTAGGTCCATATGACAAACACTCCTTGATCCTTATCTATGCATATGGGCCTAAGTCACCTTCACCTTTCTCTTATTAAAGTTTTCCTAGAATTATAGAAAATTAATTACTTGATCTTGAAAGTAATATTTTTATAATTAATACAATAAGTTGAAAAGTTTAAGTTGAGTGTACTTTCATAACTCGCTATGGCCCCAGGAGAGACCCACCGATCTTTTTTTCATCTATTAAGTCTGGTGAAACAACCTATCCACTAGTAGCTTGGTCCCCATCTTAGCTATCTAAACAATGATATATTTCATGAGTAATTAAATTTTTTAGATGAATGTAATTAATATAAATAAAATTGAAATCAACTTATCATGTGTAGCTGGTGCTCTAACATTCGTATGGACCTATGGATGTGCAAAGAGGGCCCTTGACTAGTTGCATTGGAAGCCTGATTTCTCTTATTCTAGTCGGACTTTGATTTAAATTTGGGATCCTCCTAGTACTTTAGAAGCCATTTTCACTTTTGTTCCTGATCTAATCAAGTTGAGTGGGTTTCTTCTTTCGTACCTCATTCAAGATGTCCTTCATGGTGGAGAAGCTATTCTAGTTGAACATTTTCCACATGTCATTCATATAGGTAAGGTTCCACGTCCAATACTTGTACAAAGTAAAAAGAAAAAAATATTAAGTAATTGGAGAATAGCTAAAAAATAAAGTCAAATTATAAAGCAAGGAAATACAACTTTTTCAATTAGCTTATTGACATTTAAAATGCAAAAAGACTCCATTACCCATGATTAATTCGATTTTTGATACCCTTTGTCACACCCCGATCAATGGAATGTAACCGACGTAGAATGTCACCACTAGGAAACCCTTTCCATCAAAAAACCCTACGAGCCTTACAATGCAAAAGTGACACATGATTAACCACCTACACATCTAAAAATGCTTATATTCTTTATAATGAAAAATTCAACAGAATTTTCTTTATTTTTCAGACACCCGGCCTCAAGGCCAGTACAACATCAAAGGGGTTACATGCCCATCACACCCTGTATAACAACATAATAATATGCAGTGGCCCAAACTATACAATTTACATCCTACTGGACATCCAACAATCATACATAACACATGCATATACAATCCTACCAACTGTCACTGATTTTTACTATTCATATACCTTTAATCCTCGTAGGAATGACCTGCTCGATCAAGGAGCAGATCTAGAACCAAGAAGGTGTGAAGCAATCGAAGGAATATCTTTTAACTTTTAAAAAATATGAAAATAAAGGAGTAAGTTTCATAGAAACTCAGTGAGTAAATAATCTCATGATCACCTAAAAATTTCATTTAAAATCATGCTTGAAAGTATATATATATAAATATAAATATAGTTATGAAGGTATGCTTACCTGTTCTATAGCCATAATCTTAATATACATTTAGAAACTACTATTTAGCAAGAAAATTGAGTAAATAAAAATATGATGTTCAAAAAGCATAAGAGTAAACATTAAAGAATGCTATTATGGAAAATACGTTAACCATGATATAAATATGAGGGAAAGCCAATAAGTTTTCTAACATTTCATCAAATCTTAACATAGCAAAATATTCAACTAGATTTCCTAAAGAATAAATTTAAAATGGTAACCGTTTTGTTATAATCATAATTCCCGTCATAAGCTATTTAGCACGTCTGCCAGATGCTCATGAATGTATACATCCCTACTTTTCTCCACCTTTATTAACTCCACCCTAAGCTATTTATTCTTCACAAGTACACTTGAGGATTATCAATAAATTTTCTAATGGGTCCACTATGTCAAATTAACATTCTAAATATATCAAGTAGCATGAAATTCATTATTTAGGTAAGCAACACCTATTAAAAACATGCATAACCTATTAAAGCATTTCCATATCCATTCATTATATAGAAAAGTAGTATCATCAATTTCAATAATATGAAACAAGATGAAAATGCATAAATTTATCACAGCAAAACATTTCATGTGCACATACACATATAATATACTTTTGAAGCCATTTCAACATATAGGAAAATCTCATTATTTTAAAGGATTTATAACATTTTATGTAATAAAATTATTTTATATTTACACATGGGATCATTAAGTGAAGAGGATTGTCCACTCACCTCAAGCACTCCTTAGAAGCTAATTTAGCTAACTTGGAAAATAGAGTTATTCAACCTATTCAAATATAGCCAGCACAAAATTAATCTTGGACTCAAATTTGAGGTTCTTTTCTTAAGCACATCTATCTTATAATGATATTTGGCTACACTATCCTAAGCTAAAAACCCTCAGATCTAACACAAGCATACTTGCTTGGAAAATTAGCTGAAGTTTCAAAATTTGGACGTTGATGGGCTTAATACTCCAATAACAATATCTCTAAAGCAAAACAACGAATAAAATCCCAACTTCCATCAACAATTTCATATTAGGGTTTCAACTTGATATCTTGAAATCTAGCTATAGGGTTACTATAAAATAAATTTAATAATTTAGGAATACTTACCAGCCTTCAAAGTGCTGATGAGAAGTTCGGTCAGAGCTGAAATGTCACCAGAACGCTAATGCGAGCTGCTAGCCAAACTAGCCAAAACAGGGGAAGGAAAGAAGTCATTGGCCGATAAGGAAGAAAAGGATGTCAGAGAAGGGGGCACACCGATCGAAAAGTGATGAATGACAGTGGAATGACTGCTAGCAATCAGACAACGAGGAAAGGCTTTGAGGCTGCACGAAGAGAAGTTTCGGGAAGAAAGGGAAATGCACGAAGAAGGGGGCTGCGACTAGGAAAATATATCAAAAAAAGAAATGGAACAAATTGTAATTTGACCCCAAAACTTTCCACTGACTTCAAATAGCCCTTCTGAAAAATAAGAAATTACAATCTGGCCCTATCGAAATTAAAGATTTTTTTCATCTTAGTCCCTCAATAACATTTTTTTTTTAGGTATTACACCCTTGCCCTTGATATACAAAAAAACTCTTATAAGAAATATATATAAAATATATTTTATAATAAATTGTTTCCTATTTGATTCATATACATGAAATATATTATTTGATCCTCCATTTCCTTTCTTTCAATCAACTTATAAGAAATAACAATATGAACAACGATAATAATAATAATAAACTCTTTTTATATCTAAATTATCCATTTCTTAATAAAAATTTTATAATAAATTATAATTATTTGTTTCTTAAAAGAAAATCTAATAAATAATACATTATAATTATTTATTTCTTAAAAGAAAATCTAATAAGTATGATAAATTATAATTAATTTTTTTAAAAATATAATATATTATAAATTATAATTATTTATTTCTTAAGTAAAATTTAATAAATATAATAAATAATATATTAAAATCTAAAATATTATTAAAGTAAAATAATAATAAAATATATGCAAGTCCTTATATGTCATTTTATATATAAATAATTAATAATAAATAACTGATATTATTAAATATTTTTATACAAACAACTAATTTTATCACTATTAACTGGTCAAATCAATTAATATAATAAGTTATCAACTAATTGTTAATATAATAAACTAACAATTAATATAATTAATTGCTTGTCAAAAAGGACAATAAGAAAGAAGGATTTGTCTCCTTCAAGCTACAAGATTCACTTTTGAGAATAAAATAGATAATCATAATTGTCAACAAAAAATTAAAAGAATAGATAATTATAAATTTAAAATTTATTCTTTTCATTTACTTGTTTTTTATCAAACTCTGAACTATTGATTTTCTCATCAATGACTATGATAATTCATTTTATCATCTAAAATACATCTTATACTTTAGAGAAATCCAACTTGAGAATAGTGGGAATACTAAAAGTGTGGATTATTTTAATCATTTAATGTCTTTTATCAACTGAATGCAAGCTTATTCCATTGCATTTACTCTCTGTTGATTCGAGAAAGAATAATTCTACTCGAAGTTAAAACTTAAAAAATTGAATATTTTTATTATTTTTTTTTCTTAAAATAAAATAAAAAATATAAATCTCAAAATAAAATGGATGATCTCCTAATAAAAATTACTTAACTTCCGATAAAATTCTCATCTAAAAAACCAATACTTAACTTATTATAGTGGAAGAAAAAAATATTAATATTAATATATAAAATATACTGTCACGAAAAAATGTTTACAATGATAGGAAACACTTTTTCGAAGTCAAATTTTAAGAATTTAAAAATTAAAACTTTTAAGAAAGAAAAAAGTTTGCCATGATGTGAAAATTAAAAATGTTTGCATCAATTTGTCATCTGAACATATATTATAATTGGTTTTTTCTTATATTTTAAGTAAAACATAGATTAATAAATAATTCAAGATTTTTGTTTCTCTTGACTCTTATCTTAAAAAAATATCCCAATAGCAAACCAAATCTGTATTTTGAATTACAATTAATAATTATACATTGTAATATTACGAATAATATTATTATAAATTGTTCTATAATTATATTTTTTTATAATTTTATTTTATATTTATATATAATTTTATTAATCATAATATAATTATAAATATAATAATTTAAAATAACTGTGATTATGATACAAGTTCAAATAAACTGAAGTCCAGAAGACTCCTTCCCTCCCCCGTTTGCTTTAGGCCAAAATACACACACTTGATTTGAAGCCAAGACTCAAACGAAATGCACAGAAAACTTAATTTGACAGTTAATCAAAGGGTCATATCTCCAATTATCTAGAAGCCAATGGAACATCCTAGTCTTTGCCAAACTGAAAACTTAGAAGCCCTTGAAGGTCCATGAGCTCCAATCGTGCAGCCATGTGAACCTCAAATTCACTGAAAAACTCCTTAAGGTCCACACACAAGCCACGTCCACTGCCTTTCCCAATGTGTGGACAAGCCAACCCACGTGAACGAATGAACTTTAAGACTTGGATTCCAATGACGTGGAACCAAAATATCCACCACAATGCTTCACACTTCACTCTATATAAACAAAACATCTTTAATGCTACACCCACAATTCCAGGTGCAATTATAACTTTAGCAGTGCAAATTGGAAACTTTGAAGCAATATATATAGCTGTAGCTTTTTTGGCTTTACTCTGATATAGAAACTTCAATGGCTGCTTCATTTGGTATCCAATCTATTTTGGCTAGCCCTATGGCACGGATTGGGTGCAGAACCAGGGTACACCAGTTTGGCGTTCCGGCTAGTTACATGCCGAGCCTGAGGAGGAATGCTAGTTGTCTGAGAGTAAGATCCATGGCTGAGGTAATGAATGTTTGTTTTGGTGACATTGTAGGTTTTTCTTTCTTATATGTCATTTGGCTTTAGACCTATGATATTAGCCTTTTGAATCACCGGTTTTTAATTGCAGGAAGAGCAGAAAGAGCAGTCAGCAACCCCAGTTACACCGTCACCACAGCCAACCACAACTCGTTCACCAAAGGTGAGTGTTGATCTTGACCAATAAGTTTACCTGTGTAGACATTATCGAATCTAGAAATTTTAACATGTGAATTTAATGTATGTTGGATGTGAGTGGATTGTAGAGTAATTTTCAAGAGAAAAGATGGTTTGTGTTGTTGTAACATGAGAAAGTTTTGATTTTGATGAACAAAATGATGACCCATTAACGTGAACAATGACAGGTGAGCACAAAATTCTCAGATGTGTTGGCTTTCAGTGGTCCAGCACCAGAGAGGATCAATGGGAGGCTGGCCATGGTTGGCTTTGTGGCTGCAATTGCAGTTGAGCTAGCCAAGGGTCAGGATGTGTTTGCTCAGATATCCAACGGTGGAATTACATGGTTCTTGGGTACAAGTGTGTTGCTTTCTCTTGCCTCACTCATTCCACTTTTCAGAGGGGTCAGTGTGGAGTCCAAATCTGGTGGGCTCATGTCGTCTGATGCCGAGTTGTGGAATGGAAGATTTGCAATGTTGGGTTTGGTTGCTCTGGCTTTTACTGAGTATGTTAAGGGAGGAACCCTTGTGTAATCACTTAATTGCACTTCCACCCCATGATAGAGGAACACAGAAGTAGGGAAGTCAAAAACAAAATCAAGGTCAATAAATCAAAATTAGTGATATATTTTGTGTCTTGTGTGCATGTAGAAATGTAATTTCAATGAATATTAATGAATGATAGAAAGCATTTCTACATGTTTGACATGATTCCTGATGACTTGAATGCAAGTAATTTCTAAAAATATCGACATCAAATGACCATTTTTGAGACTTAGATATTCTTATTTTTGTTTATTCTAAACCCTCAGGGTGAGAGGAAACTCAGAAAATTCAAGTAATAAAACTTTAATATGATTAAAGTGACTATATTCTGAGCATTTTAATTTTTCATTGGGTATCCAATCAATTTTTTATCTGAAATCTTTTTGTTTGTTCAATTATTTCGAGATTTTTTCTTGTTGAGTATAGCAACTGAGTGTTGGTTTGAATTTTGCCTTTTGTAGTTGGAGTTAAAAAATTTATTTCTGGAGTAAAAAATTACTACAGCATCTTATCTTATTTTTTGGTAGTGAAAAATTCCATTTTTTTTTTTAGGGATCTATACAAATTAAAAAGTAGGGGAAAATGCAAATTACTTTTCTGACAAAAATGATATATAGATTTCAAAATCTTTCTTAATACATTTTGATCTTTTAAAAAAAATAAAATTATCTATAAATTAAGAAGTAGCGCACATCAATCATTCGTAACTTCAATCTTTTTTTTTCCTCTCCATTTAATTATATTGTCGGATAAAAATTACAATTTACATTTAAATGAACAGAAAAAAATTAATTTTTTCACTTTTTTTTCAAGAAAATAGCCCAAGTAACTTTATTTATATTCTATTTTAAGAAAAAATAAAATAAAATTTTCTTACATTTTCATCAAACATAAAAAAAAAAAAAAAAAAAACCTAAAACAACTGCAAATCTAAAGATCTAACGTACAATTGAAAACGCAATTTCAATGAATATATCATAAAGGTTTTGTACCATCTGCAAATCAATATATGTTAGAAAAATGAATAACATTTTACAAAATAGAATATTTCAAACTCAGTTAACTAAAATTCAAAAAGCTTACTTTAAGTTTTAAAAGCAATTTTAAACATCAAAACTTTTTATCATCAATTTTCTTCAAGAATTCTAATATAAAATTTATGATTGAGTACAAAAAAAAAACTAAAAATCAGCTTGAAAGTCAAACTGCTCAAGCACTACCTCTATCAATTTTAACAATATAAATAATTTCATTTTTTTAAAAGTTCAGAAGAATAACATAAGATGATAAAATTCATATATCATTTTTATCACTTGTCTAGATTTCAGATGAGAAATATGTAGTTTTCCCTTACAATTAAATCATATAAACTAGAAACATACTTTCTTTTCGAAAAAAATTCCACCACTGGTAGCAAGTGAACTCAAGTTTTTTTTTTGGATGCATTGGTGGATTACAGTTCATATAGTGCAGATGAAAAGGCATGTATTAAGAAACAGATATAACAAGGAACTCAGCATAATTACTTATTCGATACATGGATATCTCTTTTTTCACTGTGTGAACAAATTTTATGAACAGGAAAGAATGAGAAAGTTACATCTATTTTATATGTACAAAATATTCACCCACAAAACAATAGTCCCTGGCAGCGCCTGTTGTTTCATATTACTCCAACTATGGATCAAGTTGATATTCAGGCTTCTCAAAATCACCATTTTGAAGTGTACTTCCCACCACTCCATTTTCAAGTTTCTGCAGCAAAGTAAAGTTCTCTCATTATAATGTCATGATCGAAGCATGTAATTATAGACACACACCAAAGTCAATCAACTTTTCCATCTCCAATGGTCACTTGTTTTATATTTCGCATTATAATGATGTGATGAAATTTTGTCATACTGAAATGTCATACTATAATATATGGCAATGTTCAACAGCAATAAAAATCTGATATCAACTGAGATGGAGCAGACAAGCTCTTCCTAAAAAATTAAGGTTAAACTCAGAAAGAGAGATAGAAAGATAGATAATGTAAGACAGCTTTCTTTCAGTCTCTATTTTCAAACCCAATGGTCCATGCCAATCAAATGGACTTCCAACAAAATTCTGAATTTCAAGGAAATAATAAGTGATGCCCGAAGAGCAACTAAAATTTATATGCATTTCATCCATCAGAGAATGAGTAACAAGGTATATAGGCAAGAATGATATAGAATAGAAAATGCAGTTGAGATATCTCAGTTAAAAACATACTTCTGTAGAAAGATCAACTGAAAACAAATTTATAGCTCCTGGATTGAATGTGAATCCACTGAAAGACAACACAAAATATTCCCATCAGTGACATGTGGAGAATTATAAGTAGAAGTTAGACATTATACATGAAAGAATCAATCTCTCTGTAAATATGAGAACCACAAACATAATCAGTTTCAAAACATAAGCATAGGGTTTATCCTGATCAAGTCGAGTGCAAAAGCAATATAACAAACAAATTTCAAACCAAAGGGAGAAGGATAAATTGCAACTAGTCTGGAGAATGGGTGGAATAAAGGATAAAAAGGTGCAAGAACCATACCAACGGGATAGAACTAGCTGCCAGACATATGGAATAAAAAACTCCTCTGGATGACTCTCTTGTTCATATGTGAAGCGCAGTTGGGTAAACATCTGCCAAACAAGAAAGCACAGCACAGTGTCATCTAACCAGGGAAGTAATCATCTAATATCAGCAGTTTTCTATTTTATTTTACCTTCATCCCTTCACCACGCCAAGATCGGCAATTAACAATTATTACTTGGAGCACTTCATCAACAGACCAGTCACCATCCACTCTTTGAGCATCCATGCGACTATTGAAAAAATCTAATACCTGCACATAAATAGATTACATCATTTTGAGCTCTCAGGAAACTTGCTCATTCTAAATTTTGACAAATATTTTAAGGTATATGTGGCAAACATTGAAATAAGGTATACTGCCAAACATACATTATAAATGTTTTCAAGAAGCTCATTGAACCGTGGATGATTCTTGAATGGCTGAAAGACTTCCTGCCTGTGCATTATTGCATACACAACCTGCCCAGTCACATATGACAGCAGACACAGATACACAGAGGATGTAAAAGGTTATAATGTGAATAAATTATTTGTCCATTAAGAACAATAAAAAGTGATGGGATAATATTTTCTGATCATGAACATCAAATAGTACCTCAGGATTCCGAGGCAGCGCATAAGTCAAGATTGCATTTATAATTTCAAGTACAAGCCTCAAGAAATCAGTGTAAATGTGCAACTCTGTTGACTGCATCAAGAGAATACATGATTTAGCAGAATGACTACCAAGTTCAGCTGCATCAGAACCACAAAAGCACAAGAGACAGTTGCATATACCATATCTTCTATGAGGCTATTTCCTTCAATTAAGTTGCCTTTCTTGTTATCTCTGACTTCTGCTAATTTGTTGTACCTATGAGCAGGAATCAAGTATCATGGAACTGTACCAGAATATATTTAAAGTTCTAAAGAAGATGTAAAGACTAACATGAAAATAGTACACAGTAAAGAAACAGCAGAGACATACTTGCGTGAAAGCATATCAAAAAGGCTGACCAGCCTCTGTGATGCATATGCACTCAAACGGTGGACATGGGGTGCCATGTTTGCCAAAGTTGCTAGACATGTTGTATGGAGATACACATCCTATCATAATCCAAGTCATCAAATGAGAACAGGACATCGCTATGCATATTGTAGAAATGCATTCATTGCCTATCAACAAATCATAATAAAAGCTTATACGAAAGCCAATCACATCAATAGCATCAACATCAACTTTATATATCCCACTAATATACTAAAAAAATTGTCAAGGTATTTTCTTTCTCAGTAAAGACATCTTAATCAGCCAAAAGCAATTGTGCAAGGGCTTTTGTACAATAGATATGGAAACAATAAAATTATTAGTTCAACTAGGGCTGAGATTCATACCCGTAGTTTAGATAGATTATACTGTACAGTCCTTATAAGAATTATGACCATGAGGGAACCCAGAGAAGCTTGATGGAGGAGACGTTCCTTGTACCATGAAACACCAGGCAGTAACTGTCCAATCATACACTAAATTAACATAAACCTTTTAGCTATCACGTAAAAGTCAAATGCCACAGAACAAATCCTCACCAGCTTATGAATGCTTGCATTGAAAGAAGAATCCTGACTCAGTATGAGAAGTATGATTAGCAACATGTAAATTTGATTAGCTGACCTCCTTGAAGCATTGTATAAAGCTTCCAGAATGGGCACCAACTGTTAATTTCATAAGATAAATGCATATCAGAACCATGCTCTTTTTCAGCCCTGGTAGATGTACCATTAGCCCCATATAATTAAGAATAACTTAAGCCAGTAAAAAAAAGACAGGCAGTTACAGCTACAATGTGTCAAGAAATTTAATTTTCAGAAATTAATGAGCCTTGACGTTACTTCCAGCTAGAGTTATTTCTTTTGACTTCTACTAAGTTATAATTCATTCGTGAACTTTTAATGGGGGAAATTTAAGATTAAGGCCTCATACCAATGTGTCAAGATCAGTCCGCACCAAAACATACTCAAGAAATGCAGAGTTCCCTTGCAACAATGAGTAAAGCAATAGTACAGCAGCCTCATCAGCTAAGCACCTGCAGAGGAAGAAGCAATTAACCAGTCTTAAAATCATTTAAAAAATAAGTAGCAGATGGACAATGTTAATAGTATATCTGCAATATAAGTAGCAAGACACTCACGTGCCAAGGGTATCAAACAATGAAGCAAAAGGTAACTTTACATGTGGACCACTGTGTGCATTACCCTCAACATCTACACGATCCACTGCAAGAAAAGTCTTCATTAAACTTGCTACCCTTCTCAATCAACCAAAAGCAAGATATATTGGAAGAGCATATTACATTCATAATCGGTAGCATTTTCTAAGGCCTTGCAGTAAGGGTTGTCAGAAAAATATGTATTTTCTTTGGGTAAAGAATCTGAAGCTGCAGTATTGTTATTCTCATTGGCAGCATAATGCTCGCTCACAACACATTTATGATAATGAATGAGAACAAGAAGCACATGGAGACTGCTATCAGCCAAAGGACTCCTTGAACCTTCACTGCTTGAACTGAGCAAGTAGCTGAATGGAAGTAAAACAAAATTTGCTGCAAGACAAAAATGAGATGCCAAAGAAATAATAAGTTCCCAGCCTTAATGCTAGAATCTATCAGGAAGAAGAGAATATTATTATCGGTATAACATTATACAGTAACTCCAGAAAGCTCACAAAAAGAAAAGCATATTGAAGCTATCTAGTCATACCAGCTGCAGAACCAACTCTCTGTAGGACACTAGTCTGACTTCCTTCAACAAATACAGAATAAGATGCTCTATTGAATGGAACAGCAGGCCTTGTAATGTAATTTAAAAGCAGTCTACGCACAACTGAACTAACAAGAGAGCTATCCTGCAAAAATAGCAGTACAATAACAATTTTGCAATCTGGAAATGTAGTAACTCAATAACCAAAGTTTCTTGTCAGAGTTTCATCTTCAAACCTGAGCCATTGCTGCATCAAGAAATGGGTTCACATCATTTGGTCCTGGAGATGGCCCACAGAGAAGCTGAGTTGACATTGCTATAATCAAGAAATTAAGCAGCTCCAGATGTAGGAGGTATGTGTTGGGACTTGGGACAAAAACAGAGAAAATATCATCAGGAAAAAAAAAAATCACCAAGAGCAAACTCAACAAATTAACAGCAATAGTAATCTCTTATATACCTCACATCTACAGATGCTATAAAGGTAAGCACATTGTGCATTACGAGATTTTCAATGGTTTGATCTGCATTGACATAAAATCATCTTAAGAAAGCTGGGAATACAAGCATGCAGAACCAAAAAAAAAAAGGACTAAAAAGGAAAGAGAGATACTCTCATAATAAATCTCATAAAAGATTAGGAATTACAAAATCAAATAAATGTCAACAACACCCCACAAGATATTATTCACATTAGAAATAAGAAAGTTATCAACTAAATTGACATTGCTTATGTAAGCACTAAGCATGTCTATTTGTATCAGAAGAAAGCTTATGCCCTTCCACAAAATTAAGCAGCCATTCCATGAGTCTTAGGCTACTGCACCCACACTATGTCATATACAAAAACATGGTCCAATAAAATCAATGTTTCGGTATGTACTTCCTAAAAAATAAGGAAAACTTTAAAGTGTTAGACAAATTACTTAAATAACTAGAAATAGATGTTATATACCTCCTAAAATATCCTTCGGCATTGTTTCATTTTCATCTAGAGACAGATATAACCTGATATCACCATTGGAACTTTCAATCAAGTGCTTCAAAAATATCGAAGTGATGTACACTGCATTAACTGCCTTTTCATAAACCTCAGCTGGCACGCCAGAAGTTGACATGGACTCTTGCAAATAGCATGCCATGTGGAACAAAATCTTTGCAAGATGCCTGGTGTGAAAGTTGTTTTTAGCTGCAAACGAAGTAGAAGAAAAAAACACAAGAAAGCAAGCAGAAAGGTCAGGTAGTATACTAATAAATCAAACAAAAAAAAATTGATTAACTTTATCATGAGATTAGAGGAAATGAATTCACAGCTCTCGTTCAGTCAAACATAAATTAGAGTAAATGGCCGGTTCGGTTCGGAGCATCAGGGCCACAGAATTTTCAGTTATGGAAATCACTTATCCCTTGGATACCTAATTTCAAAACTAAGCAATGAAACACAGTGAACAATGAAAACTAGTAAAACCCTCAAATTTTTATCATTTCGGGTTAAATAAATTTTATTCTCAACTAGAAACCCAACCAGAAAACAGATGTATAAATCAATAATCCATTAGAAATATAATTCTTTTAAACTTAAATAAATGTAACATACTACATAAAAAAATCCTAAACCCCTCAGATTTTTTCATTTCGGGTTAACAAAACTACACTCCAATACACTGACCCACTAGTTATAATTGTAATCTCTTAATTGACAAAACCATAGACGAATTGGGCACCATAACTCCAATTAAAGCTTCCCAATAATCCCAGTATTCTGCAGACAAAATCAAAGATCACGTAAAGTAATAAGAATACCACTGACCCAATAGCTCGCAAGCTTGATGAACACGGTCAGTGGGCCACTGAAGATTAAATGGAAGCTCGAGCAATTTCTGCCAGAATTCTGAGGAAAGTGGAAAAGGCTTGTCACCGACAAAGGTTCCAATTAGATACTCCGCTGTGTCCTGTGAGAATGCGCCACTATTGCGCGGAGTAGAAGGCACCGACCCCATTTCAAGGATGAGTTCAAAGCCCTTGACTCGTTCTCTGTGCTATGGTGAATCGCTATCAACTCTGATCAAAGCTGCAGTTTTGGCGATCACGGTTCTGTTGGTTAGAGATTCACGTCAATGGCATTGTGCAAAATCACAGAGGCATTAAAGGGTTTGATCTGAAGAAGAAAATGGAGACGGGATTTGAAAATCTGGGAAGTTCGTGAAGTACACGGGGAAGAGATAGAAGGAGAGGAGCTTCCAAATGAAGGTTTTGGAGGACTTTTTGAGAGACATTAAAAGGACTCCGATGTCTGTTTAAGAGCGTCACCAAGGACTTTCAACGAAATTATCCTTCAGTTCCGTTTTATTGGTGAATTCTTTCTTGTAATTTCGGAAATATTTGAAAAAAATTGTGATA
>JANHAO010015694.1:0-14703 GCA_026873985.1 Saraca asoca | reverse complement strand
CAAGGTTAGAAAATCATGGTCTGGACCCAAATGTGGAGATTGTTCCCAAGTGAGTAAATATTGCATTAATCTGAGTTATGTGATGATTCTGCTGCTTTCATTCCTCTAATTATAGATTATTGATTACTTGATGCTATATAATACATATTTATTTGATCAGGGGTACCCTTAGCTGGGGCAGTAGATCCTCTTCTGCTTCAAATGCATGGGGCACTTCATCTCTGTCTCCAAATACTGATGGCAGTGCCTGTTCACCCAGCCATCTCAGTGCCCATCCTTCTCCTGGTGGAAGTGGCACTCGACCTTCGACTGCTGGTAGTGATAGGACTATTGAACTAGCTGCTAATGCATGGGGGTCAAATTCTAGGCCTGCATCAGCATCTGGGACACTGACATCAAATCAGACTTCCCTGTCAGCAGTGCGTCCTCACAGTGCAGAAACAAGACTGGGTAGCTCACCGTTGTCTCCATTTGCTGAACACACGTCTGAAATTTCAGGGGCTTGGAGTGCTGCTGGGACTACAGAGAAACTGGTAGGCTTCTGTTATCATTCTTGCTTGAAACTCAGAACACTGCTTCTTGTTACTTTTGAAGATATATTTCTGTTGTATTATTCCCCACATAAAGTTGTAAAGTAATAAGCAATAATCATATTTTTTTTTTTTTTGGGATAGACCGTCATGAATGATATTTAAAAAATAATAAGTGTTGGCCTTGCCTCTGTCAATAGTATAGGCTACTTTGTCTCACTTGACTTGCTGACTTTAGTCATACTTTGTTTAACTGCAGGGAGTTGCACCAGCCAAGAATGATGAGTTTTCTCTGAGTTCTGGGGATTTTCCAACCCTTGGTTCTGAAAAGGACAAGTTTGTGAAGAATTCTGAGTTAAAAGGTAGTATAGTCTTCATAAATTCAATGGTACCACTTTCTATTGAGAATAGTACTCTAATATATGCCATATACTTCTACGTTTAACTTTACCCTACATCTTTGTTATACCTTTCTCTTATACAAGTGGTTGCTGTATTGCAATGGTTGTGATTAAAATTTTCAGGTTTCTGTTTATGCTGTTGACATCAATATTTGATTTCATGTATATATTATTCATCTCCTTCTCTCTAATAGAAATACAGTATAAGTCCAAAATATCTTGTATATCTTGAAGTTGAGATTCATAAATACTTTCTGGCTGTAGTATGGAAAGCCTACATCTAAGGGTGTAAGTTTGTAAATATGATTATCCCTTTTTGTATTGCAGGATGACATGATGGAATTTTAGTATGGAATGAAATGGTTTTAATTTTTTTATTGATTGTTGTTGAACTATATTGCAGTAAAGCTTTATTCATCTTCAGTTCAATTATGCTGTAATTTTTCATGTTAATTTTTTTTTTCTAGGAATCGTGCTTTTTGAAATTAGTTGGGGACAGAAAATATAATCATGTATCTGATTAGGTTCTTCAGTATTTTTATCTTCTTGATGTATATTTTAACCATTGGCAGATCACAGTTCTCATAGTCATCCCGGTTCATCTTCTGGACTTGTCAAAGAGCAAACTGAGAGATCTTTTGTTGGTTTGTCTACATGCTATTGCTGCTATGTCTACTTGATTCTGCATAATTTTGGTGATAGGATGCCAATATAATTATTTTCGTGCTGCTTGTATATTTCAGATGATGTTCCTGTGAATGCAAATTTGAAGGATGGAGTGGTAAATTCTTGGAGAAGAGATTATCTAGTGTTCAGTGAGGATGGGGTGAGGCCTGGCATAGAGAAACAGCAGGGGAATCTCCAGCCTTACCCAAATGCTGGTATTCCACCTCAGCATTATGATGCTTGGCATGATCCTGCAATGAATAATCCTCAAGGTGGTGTTTGGTTTCGAGGCCCGTCTGGAGGTCCTCCATTTGGGAACCCTGTTGCTCCTGGTGGCTTTTCAATTGAACCATTTCCTTATTATTGTCCACATATTCCACCAGCTGGTCTTGCCAACCCACCACCAGTTCCCCCTGCCACTGCTGGACCCAGGGGGCACCATCCAAAGAATGGAGATGTCTACAGGCCTCATATGCCTGATGCATACAGTCGACCAAGTATGCCTATCAGACCAGGCTTTTATCCTGGCCCAATTCCCTATGAGGGTTATTACAGTCCTCCAATGGGCTACCCCAATTCAAATGAGCGAGATGTCCCTTTCATGGGAATGGCATCTGGTTCCCCTGTTTATAATAGATACCCGAATCAAAATCCTACTGAGCCTGCAAACTCACAGGGGAGATCTGTCGGATATGATTCTGCTGGAAAGGCATTGACATCAAAGCAAGCAGAATCCAGTTATCATCCTGATACTGGTGGACCATACAGAGTTACTCTGAAGCAACATGAGTGGGAAGAAAAAAAAGAACAGTCGCATTGGGCATCTCCTGAGAGAAGCCAGACTGCTGACGTTATAAATGCTCCCCCTCTTGAAGTGGGTGCGTATGGGGAAGAAAAGAATCTTGAATCCTCATCCTTCGGTTGCACAACCATGGCCAGGTTTGTCTATAACCTTGATGTTAAATGGAGTGCAAGTGGGTTTTTTTTCTTTTATATCTTGTTGGAAGTATTGATGTGCCTATTCACAGGCGAACTGCTCATGCAATGCAAGGGATGGCTGATTTTCATAACAAAGGAAAAATCACTCAAGATGCTGATGAATGGTTTAAGAAATCTGTGGTTGCAGATTCTCCAACTTTATCAGCTGCACAGTTGGAAGTATCTAGCGTTCATATTGGGGACCATTGTATATCTGTTGACAACTATGACAGGTTTGGGTCCCATCACCAAGCCAGAGTTGATGGACAATCTGTGCAGACTATGTCGGATCCAAGTGACAACCAGGCACAGGTACCTATTTCTCTCTTTTCCTAAAAAAAATGTATAACCCATTTCTATACTTGCTATCTATGTTACACAGGTACCAGTAAGAGTATTGTATACAACATTTTTCTAAAAATTAGGATATGGGTACGTCAAAGTATATAATATAAAAATTAAAAATATATCATTTCTGGGTAATTAAAATTAACATTTTAAGAAAAAATAATAACATATATGATGAACATTCATCAAATTAATATAAAATTGTTATAATTCATAAAAATACTACTAAATATAATAGTCAAAAGCAAAGCAAAGAATATCTTCAAATTCTAAGAGTATTAATTTCATGATTTATCTCATGATTATTAATAGAAAAATAGCTTTCAACTTCCATTCATCAAAAGAGATATGTGCCCTGTACATATCTTTTGCGTATCCAATTTCTAACTTTACTATTTCTAAAAAGTACATAGCCATGAAGTACCAAGGTGTACCTGTACCCGATACATATCCGGTACAGATATGGCTAAAGATTTTGAAGTACCCGTACTTCATAACTTGCTATCCTCTGTGTATTTAAGACTTACATATGCTTTGAAACTTGTCAGTGTGCTAAAATTAAAGAGTTAGCCAAGCAACCAACGAAGCAACTGCAAGAGGAAGAGGAAGAGCAGACAAGAAAGCAAAAGGCTAAGGCTCTTGTGAAGTTGGATGAGTTAAACAGGCATGCACAACTAGTGGAAGGGTCAACACAGAAAGAGAGTGCTACAAGTTATACCATCCAAAGTAAGGGAGAGGAGTTACAACCTTCTGATTTAGCATCTGTATCTGGCAAATTGGGAGCGCATGATTCAGCTATAATGTGTAATGCAAACGTCGATTGTCGAATTAGTGAGACAAGCAGTAACAAAGTTGAAAAATCACCCCTTTTGGCCAGTGAACCATCTTTGGAGACACTAAATAGTGCTTTCAAAGAACCCGTCTTGAGTCATGATCCATCAGCGGTCATTTGCCAGGATGTTTTTAGTGCCGATGTCACTTCTTCTGAACAGGTTCACAATAGTATTGCCTCAAAGCAGAAGCGGATGGGCTATAAGCAAAAGCAGAACCATCCATCCGAGAAAACTTCCAACAAAAAGCTTGTTTCCACCCTGCCAACTGCCCCAAAAGTCGAGAATGACACCATGGTTAATGTTAGGGAACCTTCTGTTGTTGTTGCAAATGAAATGGGTTCAACCTGTGGTTCAGGGTTACCCATAAATTCAAATGATTTGGTGGAGTCTTCTTCAAACCAGAAAAGGAAGAATTACAAGAATGACAAGAACAAACACAAAGTAGAAGAGACTTCAGCTCTGGAAGCCTTACCATCTGCAATGTCAAAGGAGGTCAAATTTTCCAAAAGTTCTGTTGAAACTGATGAGCCCAGGGCTTTGGAGTTTGAAATAGATCATGATGCTGTTCGGCCAGCTTCCTTTTCTAAAGATCCTAGTCAAAATTCTGAGCAGCGCAGACATTCACCAAATGAGGAATCTCATGGTAGAACAAATAGCCAGCGGAAATCTCAGCACTCCCGTAGGGTCCCAAGAAATGCACAGTCTAATAGACCAGCACAGAGGTTCCATGGGAATGATGCTGTGATGTGGGCACCTGTTAAACCACAGAACAAGACAGAGATCATGGAAGAATTAAGTGACGATAGTAAAATTGAGGCAGTAAATCCTGTCAAAGATGATCTGCAAATGAATAATTATTCAAAAAATAAGAGGGCAGAAATTGAGATATATATTCCAAAACCTATTGCAAAAGAAATAGCTAAGCATGGAAACATACAACAACAGGTGCCTTCAATCAATCAGACCTCCTCAGTTGAGATTGTTGGCAGAGCTGATTCTGGTTGTCAAGGACTCCTGGCTACTCAACCTACTAATTTAGCCGTTGGAAAAGTTGGTTCTGGAATGGAGTCTAATAATGTAGATGGAAGCCAGAGTAAGCAGGGGAAAGCACATGGTTCATGGCAGCAACAGGGTTCGACAGAGTCAACTAATGTGCATGATATGCAGGGTCAGCTGAACCCTGATTCAAAATCAGATCATAGTGTTCAAAGGTCAAGTGGGCATCAGCATGGTCAGAAGTCTGAGATGAGCACAGTGATAGGGCAAAAAATACATTGTAGTAGTATCACTGATCTTGATGGTACAAACAATTCCAACCGTGATGACTCAGCTCCTGTGGTTTCTGATCCTGTGATAAAAGATCAAATAGCCACTGGCAGAGGAAAACGGTTTCCTTTTAGAGGACACAAGTGTATAGGGGCAAACCATGATGCTGATCTCAAGAAAAATAGGGACGAGACACAGAAAATTGAATCCCAAATGTCATCTTCTGAGCCTAGTCAAGCAGATACTGGTGCTGCTTTTAAAGAAAACCGAGGTTTTGGGGAGCGCATGGTATCTCACTGGCAACCCAAATCTCAGCCATCTAATAATCAGCGAGGTAACAGATCCAGTAAACAAAATGTGGGCTCAGAGGTTGGTCAGGTTAACAGAAAGGACTCTGCTCCTTATGGTGGTTCATCACTTTCAGCAGGCCGTGGCAATGATCATTCTGCTCCGACTCACCATGACCAATCAGTCTCTGATAAGAACAAAGCAGGGGAACCTTCAAATTTAGGGAACCAAGAGGCTAAAAGAGAAAGGAGAAATGCTCCGCCAAAGGGCTGTCCTCACTCCCCAAATCAGGTACCAGTAAACTCAGTTGAGCAAGCTGCAGCAAGTACGGATGTTAGACATGACCAACGCCCATCTTCAGGGTTCCGCAAAAATGGAAACCAAAATTGTCTTGGGAGAGGACATGAATCTCAAGGGGATTGGACGTCACAAGGTCAAGATAACAGACACTGTAGCCAATCTGCAAACCGGGAAAGGCAAGGGCAGAACTCGCATTATGAGTACCATCCTGTTGAGTCATATGATAATAGCAAATTTGAACAACCTAGAGATGGAAATCACACTGGTGTGAGGTTTAGGGACAGAGCTCAAAACCACTCTAGACGAGGTGGGTCAAACTTTAGTGGACGGCAGTGTGCTGGCTTTGATTAGATTCTGTTGATGAATACTTGAGAGATGCTATAGATGTTCTTTCTGTTCCATGAGCAACCGTTGCTTTCTCAACTGTGCTGCATCGGTCATCCATGTTTTCAGGTATATGTAGTCTTGGTTTCGGCCTTTATGGTATTTTTGAATTGTAAAATTCGCCCCTTTAATTAACTTCTAATTCTAATGGCAGATATAGCTTGAGCAGGGCTGAAAGAGAGATGAAGATGGTGCCCCTGTTTATAATAGTCTTTAAGCACTATGGCTTGGTCTTACTACTAGTTATGGAAGGTTTGCTTAAGCTAATGTGAATTATGATTTTAACTCTAGTTTATGATATGTTTATCAATTATTTCTGATGGGAAAAAAGGTACCTTTCATGAAAATTCTCATAGTACCTCAAGCAGCAAATTCAGGGCAGTTCTGTGTTATTAATGTTTTTACAATTTCATAGTTTTTTTTTTTTTTTCTTGGATCCATATTGAATACGTAGTTGAAGGTTTGTATTTGTGTTGATACAAATGATGAAATGTGTATATATATATATATATATATATTTTGAAAAAAATGAAAAAACTACAGATGGCTGATTCAGGTCAACCTGACCGAAGAGTTTTCATCTGCCTGCTGGTCGCTGGCTAGTCTTTTGAATTTTAGAAATATAAAATAGAAATGAAACAGTTCAACTTGAGCCGCCTCCCCTTACCTTACCCTCAGGGTTTTTTTTTTTTTGGGTTTCTTGATTATCATCCAGAGTCAAAAACATTTGGAGAAAATGGCCTTATAAATTCCCTGAATCACCAACCAGTCTTCTCCATTCTATCTATTTCTTCTCTAGCCATCTTTTATAGTTATATCTATACATACAGACGACATGGATATAATTGTTTTTAATACTTCTTTCATGTTGAGAAGATTTTGATTTGAGTTGCTCCTAAAGTGTGCAGGTCAGTTCAATTTCAACTCTATTTGCATCTATTTGTGGTTTGTTCAATTTGTATCTGTTCTCTGTTTCAAAGACCTTAGCAAGCTTGATGCAGGAAAATCAACGAAAATTGCAAGCAAAAGATAATTAGATTTAGATGTAACATTCTCTGTTGCTTCTTTCCATATTTTCCCCTTTGGTCCCTGTGGTATACAAACAGGAAAATTAATGTTGAATTATTGGTGGGTTTGCCATTGGGTTCTCAAAATATTTGTGGGCAAGAGATGGTTGCATTTTCCTATTTGATTCCTGATTAACCTTGGTTTTTAAGGAATTTCTGAGCAATTTTTTCTCATGATTGGGGTATCATTGTAGTTGTCTCTGTCCTTCAATTTTTTAAGAGCTTGCTTAGCTAAAATTGAGCTTGTTGCTGTTGGGTAATGGGGTATTATATTGCTTAAAACTTGAAACTTTATGGATATTACATCCTAATTAGCCTATTTTTCTCTGTTTTCCTTTGGAAAAGTTATTTGTTGTAATTAACACTTACTGAAAATTGTATTATGATGGTGTATTATATTGCTTAAAACTTGAAACTTTATGGATATTACATCCCAGTTAGCCTATTTTTCTGTTTTTCCTTTGGAAAAGTTAATTGTTGTAATTAACGCATAGTTTGATAGGCAGCTGAATCACTATAGGTGGCTTTCTGAATTCTAGTTTGTAAAATTTTTGTCAACAGTGTTACAACATGTAACTTGGATGAGAACAAATTTGATTCGAAGTGACTTCTTAATACTTTTGTAAACTTGGTTATCTGAGGTTGATTTGTTCGGCTGTTTCGGTTGTGTTGAGTAGATTATTTGGTTGGACAAAAGGAGTAAGATTAGTTGCCCATCAACCACAGGTACTTAGATATGATATTTACCTCTTGTTTACCGGAAAGTGGAAACCTTATTGCTTTGTACTTTTGTTCCGAATCTGCCCCACTGCTGTCAAGGCTACCTAATATCCGTTGATCACTTAAAATAATGATTAATTCTAGTAATGTGATTATTGTCAACTGTTACTGGATGGCACTTACAAACGAAATGATCATGATAAAGATGTATTCCAGTAAGATATACTTGAAGTTTAGTTTTAATGCAATGTATATTTATATTCGGTGTATTAGACATGCGGTCCCAGTGATATTTTCTGGTAGCCAGGTTTGATTTGCTACATCAAAAACAACAGTACACATATTTGAAGTCATCAAACTTAGACTCTTTATTCTCTAAGGCCACTTTCATGGTTAATTGCTTCCTTTTTTTTTTTTCCATGTTTAAATTAAGCTTTTTTGTCCTGAGTATGCTCCAATTGTAATTTAACTATTTTTCCCTTGAAATTAGATGTCTTAAAGAGTTTATTTTATTTTAAGTCATAATTGGCTTCCTATCCTAATCAATTTGGAAAATTGTGTATAATTTTCCAATGTGACAAACGTTTTGTCAATTTGTAGTTACATTGTATAGTTACGTTGTGACATGATAATAAATAAAGTAGAACTATAATCCTAAAGTTGTGAGAATTAAGATATGCAATTTTAAACATGCCAATTAGTGAATTTTTTATTACATCTGTCTGAAGATTCGGTTCAAATTGTGATAATTTGTCACTTGCCAATCTCTTCGTAAAGATCAGTACGCATTGTGTTCAAACTGCGATTCATTGAGCCGTAAGCTAAGATCAGTGCGCATTGTGCAAAAATTATAAGTCAAACGAGGGCACCAAAAAATTGTCACTTGCATTAATGACTAGGCGAATAAACTAAAGATAGTCAGATGCTTTGTGGTTCTAGACGTTTTGTGGCCTGAGCAGTGTTTAATTCTCCCCCCCCCCCCCCCCCCCCCCCCCCCCAACAACACCAACACAAAACCCAAAAACAAAACAAAAAAAACAAAAAAAAAAAAAAAAAAAAAAAAAAAAAAAAAAAAAAAAAAAAAAAAAAAAAAAAAAAAAAAAAAAAAGAAGACAATAAAGAAGAGGAAGAGGACGAAGAAGAAAATGAAGCAGGATATGGCAATATGGCATACAGTTGTAACTTGTGATACGAAGCAAGAGGCAAACCTTAAGTTTCTCCTCGAGCTCTGTGAGTTGCTTAGACAATGAGTCAATTTCATAAGCTATGATTTCTGCCATATCCTCATCATTGCCATTATCCTTAGCCAAAGCTGCCATAGAGGGAAAGAGTTGGCAGAAGAACGGCTATCAAACAACCCTACAGTTATCTGAAAGTTCTGTAAACATGAATTACAACTTAGAAAAAACCTTTGGTCTCCTCGAGCAGCTTCTCACAGTCCTTAAATCTCTTGTATGTTGACACAACCTATTACATTTAGAACGATGTAAACAAGAGGTCAATGGAAGAACCTGTCTAGACCCGGGCATGATGAGCTGGAGCAAATATACTACCGTACCTCATCAAGCTCTGACATGGATTGTGCAAGTTTTTGGTATTCACTGGGATTGGATACTACATCGGGGTCAGCAAGCTTGACCTGCAAAAACTTATGAATTTTTCATGTAGCCAAAGAGGCTTCAAATATTATGACAGTGGAATACACAGATAATAAACTGACAGACTCCTTCAGATACATGAAATTAGAGTCTCGGGTGCACTCCCAAATAATGTAGCTGCTTTTAGAATGCATATTTCAATTTTGTGTGCAGTTAATAGGAGCATACCGACAATTCCTTCCACGTCTTCTCAGCAGATTCAAGCTTCGCTATCAAATAGGGTTCCTGCAATTCAGCACAAATAAACAACTCAATAAGTAACTCAACTAATCAAAACTTAATATCAACGTTTTCCATCAAAACAAAGAAAGAATGATAATTTTCCACAGGTAAAAATATCGCACCGCCATGCACACGATTCTCCGAGCTCTGTGCGTGGTCCTGGGTTGAACACTAACGCGTGTTTTGATCCATTGGTGAAGAGGACGGTGCCTTGAGGCGATTAGTCCGCAACGCGTATTGCCTATTCGAGCTGTGAAGCTAGCCGTCAAGCTACTCATGCTCGGAGATTGCGCAGAGGAAGACGAAGAAGCAGCAGTAGCGCACCAAAACAGCGGGCTGATGGATAGAGAAGCAGATAGGGGGAGGGAGGTGTTTGGTTGAGATAAATCCCCATTTTGGTCACGAGAGAGGTCACTCAATCCCAGTTTGGACAACGGTCGCTTCGTGTTTGGCGTGGAGAATGGAGATCCGGTGTTGTTGGGTTGGGCCTAAAACCAAGTAAAGAAAAGATAACACAGCTCCAGGCCCACAACGAATTGAACACACTAATAAAAGCCCACTTTCATCATCCACGTTGGAATCTCAAGGACAACTGCGTCATTTCACTAAGAAGGAGTGTCGGTTAATCCTCCCTTTCCAAAATCTCACTCTGAAAATTCCGCGAAAATTAACATTTCCCAGGTGCGCTATTTGGCGGGTACGCCAACAAACTACCCCCGGAGCAATGTTAAAATAATCAATCAAAACTATATAGTATATAGGAAAAAATTCAGCTGAAAAGCCCGAAACCAGACCGTACGGTCCTAGTGAGTGAGGGAGGGAGGGAGGGAGGGTGTGTGTGTGTGTGCGTGTGTGTGTGTGAGAGAGAGAGAGAGAGAGAGCGAAGACAGACTGTGCTACAGTGAAAAACCCATCTCTATCTCTCGGATTCGCAACGCAACTGTGCAAGGAAGAACAAGCTCTCCGATCTTTGAGAAAATTTTAGTTTTATTGTAGATTTCTTGTAGATACTTTCCTTTTCGTTCCTTTCAAGTCTTTGTAGGTTGTAGAGGTCCCTTAAACAAACCCGCTTTGATGATGGAGTTTTACAGTCGATATCCGGCGAGAAATGGATCGCAATCGGGTCATCAATCTGAATGGCGACCAGGACCCGGCGAGACTGGCCTCGAAGGTTGTTACATTATTTCTGTCTTCAATTGTGTCTTTTTTGGTCGAATTTTGCTATATTTAGAAGTAGGTTTTATTAGGGTTTGCTTAATGCGGAATTTGAGGTCGCCTTATGTGATAATTTGTTTTAATATTGGTCTTCATGATGTAGAATCGATGTGGCACTTGGAACTGAGTGGCAACGAGTCATACCCCGAGCGACCCGATGTGGCCAATTGTGTGTATTATATGCGAACCGGGTTCTGTAGATACGGTAGCAGATGCCGTTATAACCATCCTCGTGATCGTGCTGCGGTAACCCTTTGATCATTTAAAACAAAAATATTTGCATTAGGTCGATGAAAGTGTATACGTGATGCTACATCGTTGTCGATTTTTATATGATTTGGGATTGTAGACACCGATTTTACTTATTGACTTAAGTAAAATGTGCTAAAAGGTTTATATTCGTTTTAGGTAATTAAAGTTGTCTTCGAAATTTTTGTTTTCGTGAACTAAGTCGACTTCCTTTGTTTTTGTCTTGACCTTTTTTTTTTTTTTTTATCCTCGGATGTATCGTTGTCGAAGCTACTAAATGGCATGTACTAGTGTTTTCCATTTCCTTTTTGCTGTGAAATCTGGGAGGAAATTGAATTTAGAATTTTTTAATATATTGATCTTTTGAATGAGAATCCAGTTGAATAATTGAATTTGTTCTTGTTGCACTGAACTAAGTTAGAAAAGGAAAAGGATTTGAAGAAATGGGGATGACTGATTTTTCTTATGGTCTATTATGAGAAATATGAGAGTCAACTATACGATTGTGAATTGAGTAAAGTGCTCCATTCAGGTGGTTGCAGCTGTAAGAACTACTGGAGAGTACCCAGAACGCGTGGGGGAACCTCCATGTCAGGTATATAATTTGATCATTATTACTATTGGGTTCCTGAAATTGATTCTTACGTCTCCGTATTCTTTGGCCCAGCTTTTATTGGGGTCTTTAGATCTGTATTCAGAATTTATATCTTTTGGTTATCCTGATTCTGTGTCCCTTTTAATGAGCAGTATTATTTAAAAACTGGAACCTGTAAATTTGGGGCATCCTGTAAATTCCACCATCCAAAACATGGAGGTGGATCCTTAAGCCAAGCTCCACTAAATATTTATGGATACCCATTACGGCTGGTTTGACTTCTCTTCTACATCTTTTAATGTACTTTTAAGCAAGTTATGTAAGGGGTTAAACCGTGTATTTGTTTCAACATTCAACAGGGTGAGAAAGAATGCTCGTACTATTTAAAAACGGGTCACTGCAAATTTGGTATGACTTGTAAATTCCATCATCCTCAGCCTGCTGGCACATCAATGTCAGCTTCTGCACCTCAATTTTATCAACAGGTGCAATCTCCCACAGTTCCTCTGCCTGAACAGTGTGCTGGTTCATCCACCAGCTTGAGAGTGCCTAGGCCTCCAATGTTACCTGGTACATATGTACAAGGGGCTTATGGTCCTGTGCTTCTTCCCCCTGGCCTTGTTCCTTTTCCAGGATGGAATCCTTATTCGGTGAGAGAGATATATATGTGCACTGAAATATATAAAAATAAGTATATTTATTTTTTATACTAAAGGTATTAACTTTCTTATGGCATCATAAATTGGTACAGGCACCTTTAAGCCCTGTGTTATCTGCTGGTGCTCAACCTGCTGTTGGGGTTACTTCTTTATATGGAGTGACCTAGCTGTCTACATCAACATCAACTTTCGCTAGACATATATTCCTTTGACCTCTTCTGCTGGCCCTTCTGGCAGTACTGCCAGAAGGAACAAGTATTTCCTGAAAAACCTGGTGAACCTGAATGCCAGTACAACCTGAGAACATTGAATTGTAAATTTGGACTAGCTTGTTGATTTCATGATCCTTGGGATTGAGCTGTAACACAGCCATTTCTCTGCCCCATTGGTCTTATGCCCGGCACGTATAATTACTCTTTCAGTGTGATAGGTCCTCAATTGACTATGTAGTTGCCTAAAATTCAGTTAAATTTGAAGTTATGTGCCTGTTTGAATTTGTTGTCTTTGATGTTATCCATTGTTTTGTTTAATTAGTTGTTCATACCTTAGCTGGTGAGACATAATGTAATATGCGTATTATGAACTAGAATGCCCACAATAATGTTCTTAAGGGGAATCCACAGTTGTGGGATGAAAGCTTTATTTGTTTGGACTGGAATGTAGGCAATACTCGTAGCTACATGATATTTGGGAAATCCCACTAGTTATTAACTCTCTTGGCCTTGTATTAAATTATATTGCTTCAAACCTTTCATGCATATCCTTTTTGGTAGCAGTTCACTGGTATTTGATTTTAAAGAACGCCCTACCCCATATGGGGGTAATTGGAAGTCATTGAGTTTGCTTATAATTTCACACCTGTCATAAAACTTAAAGAGGCCTTTTGTGTTCTCTTTTAGAGATGGTTTCCAGTGTTAAGAGGGTGAGAGCTGCTCCCGGGCAAGATTTGAAAAGCTTATACAGTAAATAATTTACAATGGGATTGTTCACCAATTTCTTCAGAACTATACTTTCTTCCCTGTATCTGATTATTGGCTTTAAACTGTGTTGCATGTCTCATTCCATTATTTAATTATAACATGATGTTGATCATGTATGTAGTGCTTTCTTAATTTGGCAATGCATGTTCTGCACGTTTTTCTCTTCTTTCTTAGCAAGGGTGTCACAAACTGAACAACTAGAAAACATTGTTACGGTGTATTGCTGCGTTATAAGTAGATTGCTTTCGTCTGTGATTGTTTTTATTTTTAATCAATTCCTTTTCTAGAAAGAGAAATGCTTG
This sequence comes from Saraca asoca, assembly GCA_026873985.1. Lineage (NCBI taxonomy): Eukaryota > Viridiplantae > Streptophyta > Magnoliopsida > Fabales > Fabaceae > Saraca > Saraca asoca. The sequence goes on along the minus strand of JANHAO010015694.1, from coordinate 1,042 downwards.
ATATACTCTCAATTTTGAGAGCGTGTTGTACATACTTTGTAATAGATAGTTGAGTTTACAAGAAGTTTGTGTCCACGTGCAAATGTGAACAACCTTTCGGGTTTATGAGATGCCGTCAACATCTCCTTAACTGGACAAAGTGGTGAGATATGATGATTAGGCAAATGAGAGACTTTCTTATTTGTTCTAAGTGTCTTTATTTTTACTTCATAAATGAAAATTAATTGTTAATTTTGATATTCATTTATCAATTTTGTGAGATTTATATGTATTAAAATTTAATTTTTTAATTTTTAATATATCAAAAACTATAAAAATTCTCCACGAATAAAATGAGACCCCATTTTCTATTGCATGCGATTTCTGAAGGGTGAAGCCCCCGTTGCTCTGTGTCTATGTATGCTTTATAGTACTGGTAACCTTTTTGGGTTCACTAGCGAGCTACTAACATGAGAACTTCACAGAAGCTCATATCTCATTAATGTAACTGGCATAAATTAAACATGGTGTTACAGTATTACCCTGTCCACATCCAAAGTGCGGTTGCGAGTGTTGGTGTGGAACATGAGTTGTTAGAGAATCATTTTTGTAAAATAAAATGAAATTAGCCCTTGAAAACTCTTGAAAGTTTTAGCTCATTTAACTTTGGCTGCTTCCTACATAGTTGTAAGAGATAAGATCTTGAGTTCAGATTTTTTCGGTGACATTCTACCAGCGTGTTTTCATAATTTCAACGAGTTCCCTGACAAAGAGAATCTTGAAACAGGTGTGACTCTTTTTGTCTGCTGAAGATGTTTGTGGAACCTCAATTAAAGTGAAATGAAAAAACAATAGATTATTTACAGGGTAAATCCCATTTTAACCTAGTGTTACGATCCAGAGTTTGCCACTTGCTTATGGTAAGCATGTCATTTGCCATCCTCATCATAGATGAAGCAAGTTTCCTAAACTTGTGGTATCGACCAAACGTGGAAGAGAGCAGTGGATGGGGTGGGTCCCAATAGAAGCCAAAAATCTGTAATCCATAATTAGCCAATGAAAC